>CM039121.1:27694537-27811953 GCA_022036555.1 Microstegium vimineum
GAGAGGGTGAGGGGCACGACAACCACCCAACTAATAGATGGTTTTGCCCGCGTTCAGACTACAAAATACTCCTACTATGACGTTATTTTACCGTTTACGTTTACTGGACTCGTTTGGTACCGTTATTTGACCTAGTGTTGGTATTTCTTATGTCTATTAGATAATTCCACAAACGCATATTTTATATCGTTGTAGCACGTCACTCAGGAGTATTCCAAGGTATCGTAATTTCTTTTATCCCAAGGGAAAGCGGTAGCTAGAAACGATAATTAGAGAGAGATCTTAGAGAGCACTTCAATTTAGTACCAACTAGTATAGGGGAATAACGAATAATATGATAGGAAGGTGATGAATGAACAAGCCAAGGTAAAAGATAACTAAGGATAACGAGTAAGTATAGTTAGGTGAGAGGACAACGAGAGAGAAAAGAACTCCTATGATCTTTACTCTACTTTAATGTACTTAGCAGATTAATTAGTCTAAACACAACAGATTGCCGCCTCAAAACAAGTATGCTAGGCGATAGGATAGATCTGTAAGAGATGAAACTCCTACCGGAGTACCGGACCGCGCTATCTTTTTATGGGGGTCTTACCTTTTAAGAACTTACCTAAGAAGATGCGATGGAATACAAAGACTAGACAAGGCTGTCACCTATTGCTAGCTACCACAAAAAATTCATGCGACAAAAGGTAGCCAAGGGCAACATAGTTTATAAGCACCACACTTATACATATCTCACTACTTTAATTTTGAGGTACAACCAAAGCACCATATGACAGGCAATGATCGCATACAGGGATGGCCACTAAGGAACACAATCTCTTGATATAAAGGTTAGTAATAAGCAAAAGCACATAATAATACTATAACAAGTATAGTAATGCTCAAAGTAAATACTAAGTAAAGTAGAGGAAAAGTAATATATTGAATAAAGTAAAGTCTTACACAAAAGGAAAGGTACAAGAGCTATACCAGACTCTCCAGAAGACAATTCTGGAAATCCCGAGGACAACTCAACTCTACTCTAACTCCCACACTAGACTACACTAATAAGCTAAATCTATTCTCTTAAGCTTGTAGGCTTATCCACCATGTATGAAGAGGAGGGTGTGAGCCTCCTTTTAGAGAGGGAAATGGAGTAGGGGCTACTCCACCACCACGTCATTGATCCAGGTGATCTCCATCTCGGTCCGTTGGATCCACCGCCTCCAAACCGCATTAGAATGGAGGGATATGATTTCCAGCATGTGGGAAATGTGAGGGGAGGAACCTGGGCACCTAGAGCCACCATAGGGGGGGGGGCGTCGGCCGACCCCCCCTTAGGGTCCTGGGCCCACCTCCACCTTTTAGAAGGTGTCCCTATGTGTCATGGACCTTGGTTGAATCCCTGGTATGGTGTTTGTCATGTCGGTTCACTTGATGTTGGCCTATGGATCCTTGTGCACTTAGTTTGGAGCGTTGAATGAAAGGACAAGTTGCATCCAAGGGTTGAGATCATCTTGGGATGGAATGAGTTGAGTTGGTAGGCTAGGAAGCCTCCAAACCTAGGTCGGCCGACCTGTGTTTGGGAGGTCTGGACCTTGCCTTCTGGTGCAGGGTCTCCTTGACAGGTGTGGAGTGTATGGGTGCAGAGTGCACTGACTGGTGGGCCCATAGTCAGGTCGGCCGACCTGCATATGGACCCTTCAGCACACCTGATTCTCCTGAAATATCATCTCCTGCAGAAATATGCTTCCAAGTACAAATGGAACTAATTATTGATAAATATGTTCATGAATTGTTATTCTTCCTTTGAAACTGAGGTTGTTGACGGTATTTTTAGTATGTAAAAGTGTGACATTTTTACCGTCAACAAGGTCCCCCAAGCTTAACCTTTGCTTGTCCCGAGCAAGCAAGCAAACTTAGCCTCGGTGGATCAGGAGTTGCTACTATGCTTCATATTTCAAGAGTACTAAATTTACAACAAACATACTTCTCTGTTGAATGGAAAAAATAGCAATGTTGAAAACTCACCCTTATTACCTTAGTCCTTCATGGGGCTTATGGCTTTGTCCTTTGTCTTGGGTGGTTGAGAGATAGAACAACTTAACTTGAGCACTAATTTTCTTATTCTTCACAAGTTTCATATCGGAAGTTTTGCAATGTTTTGTAAAAGAAAACTTAGTGTTCCTCAAATGGTATTCTCAAGTCGCTCATATGGTGTATGATTCCTCACCAAGGCACATCTTTAAAGTTGCCTTCTTTTCATTCTACCTCTAAAGGATTATGTGGAGCTATATGTAAAGATAAAGAATATAGCAAACTTACCTTGCATATATTGTAAAGCCAAATCCCGGATCCAAGGAGAGAAGTGTCATACTCTTAGATCAAGATGTACAAGTGTGTGGAATAATCAATACTCCTTTATTTGATATGATCTCTCTCTAACTTATTATTTTTGAGACATAGCTATCTTTGTTTTCCTATAAGCTTTCATGTTCTCATCATTTTTATTTCTAAGACTTGGGACCTTCATGTGTCCCTTTTCTTTTTCTTCTTTTAATAATTTTCATGCTTTTGCATAGTCTATGTCTTATTTACTAGCAACATACTAAAAAGAGATCACTCTTTTAGAACATGGAGCACGAATTTTGTGAAATATGAAAGGCATGTTTTTGCGTACTTCCAGTGTAGAAGCAGCATGTATATATGGTGTGTACGTGATCTTGATCTTGGGAGCATGATAATTCTCTCAACAAGGGTCACAAAGCTTGACCAAACTCAACACAAAGCAAGCAGCTTATGTAGAAAGCTTATATCATGAAAGAGTATATATGACTTTGGTAGGAATTTTTACCATCGAGGAACAAAAAGTGTTTTTACCATTTTAAGAAATAAAACTCTGATAATCATTCTTATTTAGAACAATATTATAGCAGCTCTTGTCTTGTTATATCATGTCTCACAACTACTTAGACTTAGTTACAACATTTGCAACCCACAAAAGTTTTAGGTTCATAATGGTTTCAATTAAGCCAAGTAATCCATACTTAGAGAAATACCAAGTTGTAAACTAAGTACTAGAAAAACATTTAACAGAGCAACTATTCATTATTTCGATAAGGGAGATAATCATTCATGGAACATATATAAGTAAAGGGAAATATTTTTGTTTCTTTTATCATATTCAGATTTTTTTTCAATGCAAGCAAAGATAAGCAATAAAATGCATAAATGTAAATATTGAAAATAAATACTTACCTTAGTGGGGAGGGAACCTTCCCCAAGCTTAGCTTTTGCTCAGTAGTTTGGTGGCTGATATGGATGTTGTTGCCACCGCATTTCCCATCGCTGGGTCTCTTCTTCTTGAAATGCTTGGAGTTGTTCGGTGGTTTGCTGGACCATACGTGATGTCACACCATGCTCAATGCGAAGTTCACCAATTGCATTGGTGAGATTGTCGATGCTCCCTATCTCGTGAGGACGAGAAGGATGCTCTTGGTCCCTGAGTACATGGTGGTTGAGGAGGCATGCCAATTGAAGTGTCCATGACATTTGACGTTGCATCATCTTCCTCCTCACCAACAACTCCTCGGGAAGTACCACCTTGCTCAAAGTGAGCAAACTGTGGTCCCTCAAGTGCTTTCCTGCCTGAACCTACAACACCTCTTTGCCTACCTCCTTGGTCTAAATCAAAGGTTAGTTGGCGGGTCCTATACAACTGACGTTTCTCGTTTGGAAAAGGAACCTCAGTTGTATGTCCACGATAAATTATTGCTCTTGGTGCAAGAATCTATTCAAAAGTTAGTGTTCCATTTAGCAAGTTCATGGTTTCAGCAATACGAGGGATTAAAGATGTGAATTGAGTCCATTTCTATTAATTGATCTTTGCCAAAAAAGTGATTAAGCATTTAACAAGAGAGACATGAAGTCTATTAACCATGGCATAAAGTAGTTTTAACTCTATAGCTCTTTTAAGCATGTGAGCATGAGAAAGATATTCTTTGGTAATTATTGCTCTCGGTGCAAGAATATATTCAAAAGAGTGTGTTCCATTTAGCAAGTTTATGGTTTCAGCAAGACGAGTGATTAAGGACATGAATTGAATAGGTCCATTTCTATTAATTGATCTTTGCCAAAAAGCGATTAAGAATTTAACAGGAGAGACATGAAGTCTATTAATCATGGCATAAAGTAGTTTTAACTCTATAGCTCTTAGCATATGAACGTCATTGCCCGGAAACTTAAACACATCCATTGGTGAATGAAACGAAGAGTTAGATTATGGATTTCTTCAGGTTTTGGGTTTGAACAATCATGTAAAGTGGTTATAGACGCCCAAAATTCATTTTTATTGAATCTACTTATGACAGAGTCTAGATCTAGCAAGCATGTATCATCAAAACCAAGAGCAACATTTAATTGGTTCATGTAAGATTGAATTCTTTGTTGAACATGTGAAAAGATATTTCATCATGAGAAACTTGTAAAGAGAACAAGAACTCTATGGTGAGAGATCTAATCCCTAGTTCATAAGATACTTGCCAAAAGCTAGACCAACCAATTATAGAAAAGATATCATTAAATTATGTGTCCATACCTGCGTTGTGGAGGAGAATCAGGTCAAAAATCCTGGTATGCACGAAGGAGCGTTCTCGAAGTGAGAGATATGTTTGGTACTCTAGTTGGTTAAACCAAAGACCACTTTCAGGATCCTATGTTCTCATTGGGGCACCATGAGTGCACCATGATGAGGAACCTCCATTGACAATTCTTGGTCCTCCTGAGGTTGTTCCTCGCTTGGTGGATTCTCCCAAGTGAAACGGGCAGAACCTCCCATTTTACATCCTTGAGAAGTATCATCAGATTGGTGGGAGCATCGAGATGAAGTCCCACTTAGAGCTTGCTTCACCTTTTTGAATGGGGACTTAAAAGGGTTCTTTTCATTTCCTGGAAAACAAGAGAGACACAAGAACAAGATTAGGAAAACAAGGATTAGCGTTAGCGTGAGTTGCCTCTAGTTAGCCTTGCGGGTTGAGACTTGAGCTAAGAGAGAAGCTTGATTATGAAGCTACAAGACAAGCAATTTTTCGGTTTTGGGAACTTGAGAGAGGGCAGCACTACTTCTAAAAATATCTAGGAACTTCCATTGAGAGGTATGAAGAAAGATCAAGGGAAGAGCAAGGAAGAAGTGGTTTGAGGTCGAATGGATTGTAGTTGGAGTGTGTGTGTTTGAGCTCAACTCAACAAGGGTATTTATAGGCAGGGAAGAAAGGATGGTGCAAGCACCATGGAGGGGTCGGCTGACCCCTCCTTGCCTCCTTGTGCAAAAGCACCTTGGATACCTTGCTTTAGCTCTTAGTGGAAACATGGAAGTGATAGGGCACCAATAAGGGGTCAGCCGACCCCATGATGAACTTTGGCTCCTTTGAACTTTGAGTGTGGCATCCTATGCTCATGAGTGGAAGGCAAACAAGCATGGAGAGCCACCAGGAATCTCTTGATGCTTGAGCTAGTGGAGTGAACTTTGGATGCTTTTGAGGTGGTAAAAGGAAGATAAGGAATGTCCCCTAAAGCAGTTTCAAAATTTGAATTTCACACTACTCAAAGCATGGGATTCCTAGAAAAGAAATGATGGGTGGAAGAGGATGTGACCAAAGGTCCATAGGAGGTCGGCCAACCTACCCTAGGCCTCCTTTTCTTTTCTTTTTACCCCACTAAGGTCACATCATGCTCCCCACTAGAAAAAACTGACTTAGGGCTTCTTAGGGGTTGGCTGACCCCACCTAGGACCTAACCCAGGTCAGGTTTTAATGCTATTAAGTCTAAAATTTATTTTACTGAGTGTTAAGCATGATGAGAAATAAATAAATGAATTGAATGCAAGAATAAATAAAGGAAATAATAAAAATGCAAAAAGATAACTATCGATTTACCTTTCGGTAAGGGCTCCTTGATTATAAGTCATTGGAGCAGGACTTATCCTTCTTGTTCATTCTTCAGATGCACTTGCTGGTCTCGGAGATGGAGATCGGGGTGTGTGCATGTCCTTCTCTTGCCAAACCTACCGTGGCTTGGCAGGTTCATCCTTCTTGGTTTCATTTCTCTTGGTCATCGGGTATTGCTTCTTTTGGCGTGGAGCTTGAGCTCTTCTCCTTGGTTGATGCACTTTCACCTGTTTGTTTGCTCTATAACCATTGAAAACACATTTTACCTTATCGCTTGGGAATTGAAAATGGATTTGGCCTGATCCCACGTAGATGACCGCATTGGTGGTGTTGAGGAATGGCCTTCGCAAGATGATGGGAACATCCACGTCAGCTCCCATGTCCAAGATAATGAAGTCGGTGGGGAAATATTCATCTTGGTTGTTTACCAAGATATCCCTAGCAAGTCCTTCAGGAAACCATATGGTTTGATCCACCATCTGCAAATGAACACATGTAGGGAACAAGGTCCCCCCTAGCAAATTATCATAAGTTACCTTGGACATGATGTTGACACCCAATCCAAGGTCGCAGAAAGTGTTGTGGAAGGTTTGTTTTCCAATTGAACACTTGATCTTCGGATGGCTTGGATCTTCTTTCTTGGTGATGAATGGTGGATCAAGAAGATAGCCCTAATTGGAGCGGAGTGGAGGCTTACCAAACCTCGTTGTGACCAAGTTAACAGTTTCAATTAGATTCTCAGGTTTCCCAGGGATCTTACCCTATTCTATGGATGGCATAGCTACAACTAATTGTGTTTTAATCATTTCATTTGATTTTTAATAGCAGATGCAAAGCTATCCATTTTCTCACTAAAGTTTTCAAGAACTTTATCATTAGCCATTATCTTTTTATTTATACCATGATTAATTTTAGATTGGCCAAGAATAAGATCTTTTAATGAAGGCTGATTATTATAAGAATTATTGAAATTATTATTATAACTATTACCTCCATTACCTTGATAGAAGGGGCATGTTCTCCATCCTCCTTGTTGCTGGGATTGATACCCATTGTTGTTGTTGTTGTTGATGATGATGATGATGATGATGATGATGAAGTTCACGTCCTCCCTCGTTTCGGGGCAGTTGTTGCCTGAATGATCATTTCCCCCGCACACCTCGCACCATGGATCGACTTTAATAGCTCGTGCGGTGGAAGTGAGTTGGATGGTCTTTTGTTCCTTCTTGGAACCTTCTTCTATCTTATTCATCAAGAGGTCCATCTTGGAAGAGAGCATGTCCACCTCATTGATGGTGTGGATACCTTTCTTCTTTAGCTAGAGACGTTCCTCAATCAATCCTTGGTTGATCACCATCTTTTCGATGAGGTCTTTGGCATCCTTCATCGTATGTTGAAGGAATGCCCCTCCAGCTGCAGCATCAAGGTGACTGCGGGCCATGTTGATCAGCTCATGGTAGAAACCTTGAATTAGGAGCCAATCGTCTATCCCATGAGAAGGACAAGCACAAATGTACTCCTGGAGACGTTCCCATGCTTTGAGAATCATCTCATCAAATTGTTGTTGAAAGCTCGAAATTTTCCCGCAAAGAGCATTGGTTTTTCTCGTTGGGAAGAATTTCTCGAGGATGCATTAGCACACCTCTCCCAGGTGGTGGCTTCTTCTTTGTGAGCGTAGAACCATTGCTTTGTTAGACGCCACTCCTTTGATTGTAAACGTGTCACACACTTCCATGAAGTGTTGGAGATGGGCATTGGCATCCTCATAGGGCTTTCCATGAAACGGGTTGGCTTGCACCATGTGGATCAAGGCTGGCTTCAATTCAAAGCTGGCATCCCCTATATTAACGTTAGGGCCCTGAGCTACGTGAGTAGTGGACAGGTCCGAGAAGTAGGAAATCGCCTTTTGGGCCATAGCTTCCTTGAGTGGTGGTTTAGAGCCTCCTTCCTAGAACGGATTCAGGGTTGAAATGACCATTTGAGGAGGAACTTGGCAACATCTAGTTCTCCTCAACAACTGCTCGGGATCTTCTACACAATTTCCTGGTAGATGGAAACCGTTCATGCATTGACTTGCTTCAAAATAAAGGAAGACACAGACAAGGCTAAGCCCCTAACAAATTGATAACTAAGCTGACGAGAATCTCTGGATTCAATCTAACTAAAATTTCTAGGCTATGCTCTCCCCTACAACGACGCTAAAAATGCTTGTTGGTATTTCTTATATCTATTAGATAAATATGAAAGATCACAAATTATACCATTGTAACACTACACTTAAGAGTATTCCAAGGTATCATAATTTCTTTTATCCCAAGGGAAAGCGGTAGCTAGAAACGATAATTAGAGAGAGATCCTAGAGAGCACCTCAATTTAGTACCAACAAGTATAGGGGGTAACAAATAATATGATATGAAGGTGATGAATGAACAAGCCAAGGTAAAAGATAACTAAGGATAACTAGTAAGTATAGCTAGGTGGGAGGACAATGAGAGAGAAAAGGAATCTTATGATCTTTACTCTACTTTAATATACTTAGCAGATTAATTAGTCTAAACACAACAGATTGCCGCCTCAAAACAAGTATGCTAGGCGATAGGATAGATCTGTAGGAGATGAAACTCCTACCGGAGTACCGGACTGCGCTATCTTTTTATGGGGGTCTTACCTTTTAAGAACTTGCCTAAGAACATGTGATGAAATACAAAGACTAAACAAGGCTGTCACCTCTTGCTAGGTACCACAAACAATTCGTGCGATAAGCGATAACCAAGGGCAAGATAGTGTATAAGCACCACGCTTACACACACCTCACTACTTTAATTTTGAGCTACAACCAAAGCACCCTATAACAATCAATGATCACATACAGGGATGGCCACTAGGGAACACAATCTCTTGATATAAAGGCTAGTAATAAGCAAAAGCACATAACAATACTATAACAAGTATAGTAATGCTCAAAGTAAATACTAAGTAAAGTAGAAGAAAAGTAATATATTGAATAAAGTAAAGTCTTACAGAAAAGAAAAGATACAAGAGCTATACCAGACTCTCTAGGAGACAATTCTAGAAATCCGAAGCACAACTCAACTCTACTCTAGCTCCCACACTAGACTACACTACTAAGATAAATCTATTCCCTTGAGCTGGTAGGCTTGTACACCATGTATGAAGGGGGGGGGGGGGTGAGCCTCCTTCTATAGGGGGGAGATGGAGTAGGGGCTACTCCACCTCCACTTCATCCATCCAGGTGATCTCCATCTCGGTCTGTTGAATCCACTGCCTCCAACCGCCTTAGAATGGAGGGATATGATTTCTAGCATGTGGGAAATGTGAGGGGAGGAGCCTGGGCACCTAGAGCCACCATAGGGTGGTCGACCGACCCCCGCCCTTGGGGTCCTAGGCCCACCTCCACCTAGAAGGTGTCCCCATGTGTCATGAACCTTGCTTGAATCCCTGGTATGGTGTTTGTCACGTCGGTTCACTTGATGTGGGCCCATGGATCCTTGTGCACTTAGTTTGGAATGTTGAATGAAAGCACAAGTTGCATCCAAGGGTTGAGATCATCTTGGTATGGATTGAGCTGAGTTGCTAGGCCAAGAAGCCTCCAAACTCCAGTCGGCTGACCTATGTTTGGGAGGTCTGGACCTTGCCTTCTAGTGTAGGGCCTCCTTGATAGGTGTGGAGTTTATGGGTTGTTGACGGTCGTTAGCATCAACATTTAATATAATTATAAACATGATAATTGGATCAGGCATATGGAAAATATGAAAGTATAGGGCTTCATCTGAAAAATTCCATGAGTTTTGGTATTCTATTATTTTCTATTTCAGAAAAGAGTTATAAAGTGAATCAAATCAGAATAAATATCAAGAAAATCCCATGAGGAGATATTTACCAAATTACTCAAGAAGGATCCAGAAGACACCGGAAAGAAGCGGGGCCCGAGCCGCCGCTAGGTGGGGCCGGTTAGCCAACCCCCGTGGGAAGGCTCCACCACCTGCTGGAGTATTCTTCCACCACCTCTATGGAGTCATCTCGACCCTACATTAAGGCGGTTTGATCTAACGGACATCATGCACCCCACCGGGCTATAAATAGAGGGCAGGTCCCACCCCCAGGGCAACGGGAGTTCCATTCAGTCTAAGTCATTTGAGATCTAGTCATCCAGAGCCACAAACCCTAGGTCATCTAGAGCCTCTCTAGTTCATAGCATAGCTTAGTTAGATCAAGAGTTGAGGAAGTCAAGATACGTCAATCTATCTAGGACTCCTGACATTGTCAAGAGATTGGAGTATAGTACAGTTCTTAATCTCTTCTCTCTTATTATGATTATCTGCAGTTGTATGATATTTACAGGCAACACTATTCTTCATTATTATGTTTTTGTTTACTTTGTTCATTGTTTACCTTAATATGTCTAGTATAGTTATTTTGCTATTGAGTTCATGCACATGTTCGTATATAGCTCGTCTATTTGATCGTGTGGCGAGTGGTAGGCAGTATGTAGGCATGGTGCTTAGATACATTGCTTATCTGTGGATTCCCCCATCTGTGCCAGGTCATGGGGTAGATCATGGATGTGACAGGTCCATTGAGTCCTCTGAAGGCCTCCCCCCGTGCAGTGGTTTGATAGGGAGGGATTGTCAGGTTGAAGATATATTCATATATCTGAGATTTCTGAACTCAACTCATCTTGTTCAAGGCCCCATTGTGGTTGGTAACATTGGTAGTATTACTTAACGATGATTGCTAGATGTACTTGCACTAAATAGCGTAGCTTTGACAGTAGCTAGAATACTTAGGAGTTATTTCTTTATTACTTGTATTGGACAACGCTTGTGTAGTGACTAGAGTGCTCTAAGAACTTTATCTTTATTATGATGACTGATCTATTACCCTTATCATATATATATATATATATATCTATATAGTGACTTACCCCTGTTAAGAGTAGAGTTCTTGGTTGGTTAATCCCCTCATTCATTTCATATGCATGTTATCAATACTATAGATTATCAGTTTAACTAGACCTTCCTAGTGGTATAAATATAAATCGACAACCTGGTAATACTCTAGGTAAAATACTACAATGTTGTATTAATATGTCCGCTTGCAGAATCATTTTTTCTTTATAATTTCATATCCATTATTATTTATTTCTGCCTAGTCACACATAGAATAGAATATTTCATAAGTACCATTAATTATTCCTAGCTCTATAATTAGGGATGGCAACCTAGTTCCATTCTTAGGAGTATAAGGTAAAAGATAGTGGCTACTTGCTAAAGACAAGTTAATTACATACCATACATTTTTGGTGCCATTGCTAGGAAGCTCGGTTCTTGGTGATGACGTTAAAAATGCCAACAAGCATTTTTGGCGCTGTTGTCGGCGAAGGTATCTAAACTTAGGAAGTATTGATAACCATTTGCAAATGAATAAAGATCGATTAACCAATTAACCTCTTACTAAAATAGGTTTACCCTTGTTTCTATCTATCTGAGTATCTTATGCAGGGTAAATGAATGCACGTTTTTTTCTCTTCCAGATAATTTCCATTCAAATCTAAGAGAAACTCCTTTGAAGAAAGCTGAAGTTTGCATAAGTGAGGGATACTATTGAATCGCAATCCAAAACACCCTCAGCTAAAGGTCACTCTTCGAGAGAGGAAGCTCAAACATCTGAAGAAGAACAACCCGAATCCAAGTTAGCAATTGCTTTTGAAGCTATGACCGAGAAGACACTGCAAAAGTTCTTTGTCCCAACTACTGCCAACATCCATACTGGACCTGCAGTTAATGTTGGAGATAGTGGATTTGAGCTCAAGCCTGCTCTCATCACCATGGTTTAAGCAAATCAATTTTGTGGAAAGGCTCATGAAAATGAAAGTACACACTTACAACACTTTCTAGAGATATGCAACACCTTCACGATCAAAGGAGTATCTAGAGATTCTACTCTACTCCGCCTTTTCCTGTTTTCACTTTTGGGGAAAGAAAAATAGTGGTTGTACACAAACAAAGATATCAACACTACATGGGATAAATGTTCCACTACTTTCCTAGCTAAGTTCTTTCCTATAGGCAAGACCAATGCTTTGCGTGGGAAAATTTCAAGCTTTCAGAAACAACATGATGAATCGTTTGCCGAAGCATGGGATGGAGGATTTGCTATTGATGCAGACTTTCTATCATGGACTAGTCTCTAGTACTCATGAATTAATGGATACTGCAGCTGGAGGAGCTTTCCTGTCACTTAAGCTCTTGGATGCAACATGACTTTGTGAGAAGATGACCTCTAATCAGAGCTGGAATGAAGAACGTAATCAACCTCACAAGAGAGGAGGAGGTATACATCAACTCAAGGAATCTGACATGGTCACCGCCAAGTTAGACCTTATAATTAAGAAGCTTCAAAGCCAATACATCGAGAAGAGAGATGTCATGCATATCAATGATTCTCGCATGAGTTGCGAAGAATGTGGAGATATTGGGCATTCAGGAAATAATTGTCCTGAATTGCAAGAGGATGTGAACTTCATCAATAACAACAACAATTATCATCCTCAGCAAGGCCAAGGATGGAATCAGCCAAATCAAGGATGGAATCAGCAACCTCGACAAGGTAATTACCAATGTAACAATAATAGCAATTACAATTTTCCACCTTTAAGAGAACTAGTTGCTGGTCAATCCAAACTACTCGATCAAATGTTTAAAAAGGTAGCATCCAATGATAAAGCTCTAGAAAATATAAATACTAGGATAGATACCTTTGCTTCTGCTATGAAGAATCAAAACAGCTTCAACAAAATGCTAGAAATTCAATTAGCTCAGCTGGCAGCTGCTGTTCCTCCAATGAAAGAAGGTAAGATTCTGGGCTAACCAAAAGATTTAGAAACTGCAAATTTTGTCGACATTTTCAATGCAGCCAACTACTACACTCAACCCGCTGATGTGAAATGGATTGACTATTCACTTCCCAAGAAGAAAGGTGATCCAGGAAGGCTTGTCATTCCTATCTCCATAGGATGTCACACCTTCCCAGAAGCTATCTGCGATTTCGGCGCAAGTGTCAACATTATGCCTAAGGTAATATATGAAAAGATTTTGGGAGATCCCCTGTTGTACACAAATATGCATTTGCAGCTTGCAAATCAGTCCATCTGTTACCCCGAGGGAGTTCTAGAAGAAGTCGTCATTCGAGTGGGACAATTGTTGACGATAAGAATGACATACTTTTACATACTCAAAATACCATCAATAGCCTCGGTTTTAAGGGAAGAATAACACTAAGTGCCCTCCGAAGGCTTATCTGGCTTCCCGTCACATTTCCCATGTGATGGAGATCAAAGCCATCCATTCTAAGGCAGTTTGAAGGTGGTGGATCCAACGGCTCAAGATGGAGGTCTCCTGGATCGATGACGTGGCAGTGGAGTAACCCCTACTCCACCTCCCACTATAAATAGAGGCTCAAACCCCCTCTTCACACATGGTGGACAAGCCTACAAGCTCATTTACTTAGAATTATCTTAGTAGTTAGTCTAGTGTGGGAGTTAGAGTAGAGTTGAGCTATGCTCGGGATTTCCAGAATCGTCTCCTGGAGAGTCTGGTATAGATCTTGTATCTTTCCTTTTCTATAAGACTTATCTTATTGATATTTATTACTTTTCCTCTAATTTACTTAGTATTTACTTTGAGCATTACTATACTTGTTATAGTATTGTTATGTGCTTTTGCTTATTACTAGCCTTTATATCAATAGTCTGTGATCTTTCGTGGCCATTCTTGGATGCGATCATTGCCTGTCATAGGGTGCTTTGGTTGTAGATCACAATTAAAGTAGTGAGTTATGTGTAAGGGTGGTGCTTATACATCATCTTACCTTTGGTTACCGCTTGTCTCACAGATTGTTTGTGGTAGCTAGCAAGAGAGTGACAACCTTGTCTAGTCTTTGTATTCCACCACGTGTTCTTAGGCAAGTTCTTAAAAGGTAATCCCCCATAAAAGGATAGTGCGGTCAGGTAGGAGTTTCATCTCCTACTGATCTATCCTATCACCTAGCATACTTGTTTTGAGGAGGCAAACTGTTGTGTTTAGACTAATTAATTTGCTAAGTACATTGAAGTAGAGTAAAGATCATAGGAGTCCTTGTCTCTCTCGTTGTCCTCCCACCTAGCTTTACTTACTAGTTATCCTTAGTTATCTTTTACCTTGCTTATTCATTCATCACCTTCCTATCATATTATTTGTTACCCCTCTATGCTAGTTGGTACTAAGTTGAGGTGCTCTTTAGGATCTCTCTCTAATTATCATTTCTAGCTACCGCTTTCTCTTAGGAAAATATAAATTATGATACCTTGGAATACTCCTAGGTGAAGTGCTACAACGGTATAATTTGTACGCTTGCGGATTTATCCATTAGTCATAAGAAATGCCAATAAGCATTTCTGGTGCCATTGTCGGAGAAAGCATAGCCTAGAAATTTTAATTAGATTGAATCGAGAGATTCTCATAAACTTAGTTATCAATTAGTTATAGGTTTTTATTCCTATCTATGTCTTCCTTTGTTGTGAAGCCAGATAGTGCATGAGCGGTTTGCAACTGCCAGGAAATTTTGTAGAAGACCCCGAGCAGCTGTTGAGAGGAACTAGACTTCGTCGAGGTCCCCCTCAGAGGATAATCTTGACCTCGAATCCGTTCCAGGAAGGAGGCTCCACACCACCACTCAAGAAAGCTATGGCCCAAAAGGCGATTTCTGACTTTTCGGCCTCGTCCGCTACTCACGTAGCCTAGGGCCCTGAAGTCAACATAGGGGATGACACCTTTGAGCTGAAGCTCGCCTTGATCCACATGGTGCAAGCCAATTCATTTTGTGGAAAGCCCTATGAGGATGCCAATGCCCATCTTCAGCACTTCATGGAGGTGTGTGGCACGTTCACCATCAAAGGAGTGGCGCCTGACGCCATTCGTCTTTGCCTTTTCCCATTTTCATTGTTTTGGAAGGTGAAGCAATGGTTCTACGTCCACAAAGAAGAAGCAACCACCTGGGAGAGGTGTGCTAATGCATTCCTCAAGAAGTTCTTCCCGATGGGCAAAACCAATGCCCTCACGGAAAAGTTTTGAGCTTCCAACAATAATCCGATGAGACGATTATCGAAGCATGGGAGCATCTCCAGGAGTACATTCGTGCCTGTTCTCATCATGGGATAGAGGATTGGCTCCTAATTCAAGGTCTCTATCACGGGCTATCCAATATAGCCCATAGTCACCTTGATGCTGCCGCTGGAGGGGCATTCCTTCAACACACAGTGAGGGATGCCAAGGACCTCATCAAAAAGATGGTGATCAACCAAGGATGGGTTGAGGAACGTCTCCAGCCAAAGAAGAGAGGTATGCACACCATCAATGAGGGGGACATGCTATCTGCCAAGATGGACCTCTTGATGAAGAAGATAGAGGAAGGTTCCAAGAAGGAACAAGAGGCCATCTACCCCATTACCGCCGCATGAGCTATCAAAGCCAATCCATGGTGCCAGGTGTGCGGGGGAAATGATCATTCGGGCAACAACTGTCCCAAGACATCAAAGGAGGACGTGAACTTCGTCAACAACAACAAAAACAACGGGTATCGATCCCAGCAACAAGGTAGTTGGAATTCACGCCCCTTCTACCAAGGTAATGGAGGTAATAGTTATAATAATAATTACAATTCTTACAATAATCAGCCTTCATTGAAAGATCTTGTTCTTGGCTAATCTAAAATTAATGATGGTATAAATAAAAAGATGATGACTAATGATAAAATTCTTGAAAAACCTTAGTGAGAAAATGGATAGCTTTGCCTCTTCTATGAAAAATCAGTTGAGCTTTAACACAATGTTATAAACACAACTAGCTCAATTAGCTACAGCTATTCGATCTATAGAATAGGGAAAGATTCCTGGGAACCCAGAGAATCCAATTGAAAATGTTAACATGGTCACAACGAGGTTTGGTAAGCCTCCACTTTGCTAAAATTGGGGCTATCTTCTTAATCCTCCCTTCATCATCAAGAAGGAAGATCCAGGCCATCTGACAATCAAGTGCTCAATTAGAAAACAAACCTTTCATGATGCCTTATGCGACCTTGGATCGGGTGTCAACATCATGTCCAAGGTAACTTATGATAATCTATTAGGGGGACCCTTGTTCCCTACATGTGTTCATTTGCAGATAGCGGATCAAACCATACAGTTTCCCAAAGGATTTGCTAGGGACATCTTGGTGAATATCCAAGATGAATACATCCCTACCGACTTCATCATCTTGGACATGGGAGCCACTGTGGATGTTCCCATTATTTTGGGAAGGTCGTTCCTCAACACCACCAATGTGGTCATTGTATTGGCATCGACGACGTTGTCGTGTACTCGATCTGTACTCGTATCCTGTCTCTGTCCGTATGCTCTTAGGTACGTATGCAGCAGGTAAGTGTTTTTCTTTTTTTTGTTTGATAAATACGGTATTTATACTTGCTTGCTCACCGGAATTGCAGGGTATGCTAGGGCATACCCGACATACCCTGTGGCTTCGCCACTGGACTAGAGTGCTCTAAGAACTTTATCTTATGATGACTGATCTATTACCCTTATCATATATATGTTTATCATGTGACTTGCCCAAGCTAAGAGTAGAGTTCTTGGTTAGTTAATCCCTTCATTCATTTCATATGCATGTTATCAATACTATATATTATCAGTTTAACTAGACCTTCCCAGTGGTATAAATATAAATTGACAACCTGGTAATACTCTAGGTAAAATGCTACAATGTTGTATTAATCTATCCGCTTGTAGAATCATTTGTTCTTTATAATTTCATATCCATCATTATTTATTTCTGCCTAGTCACACATAAAATAGAATATTTCATAAGTACCATTAATTATTCCTAGCTCTATAATTAGGGATGAAAACCCTAGTTCCATGCTTAGGAGTATAAGATAAAAGATAGTGGCTAGTTGCTAAAGACAAATTAATTACATACTATATATTTTTGGCGCCATTACTAGGAACCTCGGTTCTTGGTGATGACGTTAAAAATGCCAACATGGGTGCATAGTGCACTGATTGGTGGGCCCATAGTCAGGTCGGTCGACCTGCATATGGAGCCTCCAGCACACCTGATTCTCTTGAAATATCATCTGCTATAGAAATATGCTTCTGTTGACACCGTATTTTGGCACGACCAAATATGTACAGGTGGGTCCTGATGACAGAACGAATGTTACTATACAGGTGGACCCAGAAGATTGGTTAAGGAAACCAACTCGAGAAGAATTACGCAGAAAGAGCATCGTGTATCGACTACGACGAGATAGGCGCAGTGGGCTTCGCTCAGAATTGGAGCCCAAGTCATCTGTGTTTCCTTATTATCGGTCAGTGGCCGTATTGGGTTAGGGTTAGCGCTATGGTCTATAAATAACAAGGTCAAAAGAGTTGTAGAGGAGATCCAATCAATCAAAACAATACGCAACTTTCTTTTCGGCCACCGGCCAACCCTAGGACTAGGAGTAGAGTAGATTTTGGTGAACCTTCGATGGACGAGGCTGCATCGACCAGATCGACCTCTAGTTTGCTTGTAAGTCTAGCCTTGTTTCATGTCTCATTTGTACGACTGTATTGTGTAACTCGTACAAGCTCGATTTGAGCTAGTTATCGGTTTGAATCTATGTTCATGGGGCTGCATTGCTTCGATCTCACATGACTCATTGCTTTAAGCTAGCTATCGGCTCTATTAGATTGGCGATCTAATAGATTCATTAAGTTATCGATATTGTCTGTTATGAACTGCTTATTTGTTACAACAATATCTTGCCCAATCTTAACCAATGGATTGGTCTGTGTTTTAACTCCATCTAGATCTATTGTTTTAAATGCTTTCACTCTTATACGTGTCGAAGCAATAGATCTAAGATCTTATTGGCTAATGCGTTGGTTGTGATTGTTACATGCCGCGGGTTCGACACATATGTTTGGTCATCAGATTGGTTTGAGAATAGATGAATTTGGCTTAACATACATGATACGGCTGCATCTACTGGACCCCACTACCATGTATGTTGGGTTACGTCTGTCTAGTCTTAGATCCGTTCGATGCTAGGACTATGGATCTTGTTCAAGCTTCATGGATCCCATATCAGCTAATATAGCCGATCTGGTTGTGCTTCAGTCATACAATGCATGTACTTTTATTGTCTCAACACGTTAGATCTATTATATGTACTAGACGTGTCTTGACTTGTTTACTTTTATGGCTGCATGGAAACACCCCAATGCTAGTAAATGAGTTAAGTTATCGGGTTGATTGTCATCATGGCTGCATGGGAGCACACCTCTGTTGATGGTTAATCTTTATCCGATATGCTTAGTAGATTTGATAGTTTGGGTAGGTAAATGTCACATGTATCGCATCCTTACTTCATACATTAATATGATCGGGTAATTATACGCTTTATTTACAACTCACCGCGATAGCCATTTATATCCTGTTATCATATTTCACCCCGTTAGTTGTTGACTTTTTAGTCAATATCCTTCAACCATCGTCTATGTGAGAGCCGCACATTCATGGAACTGTTTGGCAACAACCGGCAGGTTCCATAATTTGTCATTTCATCTCCTTGTCAATTGTAGATCAAATTGACTAGCACGCCTGAGATCGATCACCCGAAGTGGCCCAAGCCGCTTAAGAGGTTTAGGAGATCAAAACTCTATTGTTACACGGTCTCCGCAGGCCTTGCGCGACGCTGACGTCGGAACCCATTTTTGATGTCAACAACTTCTAAGTACATGTAGAACTAATTATTGATAAATATGTTCATGAATTGTTATTTATTCTTTGAATCCGTGGCTGTTGACGGTATTTTTAGTATTTAAAAGTGTGACATTTTTACCGTCAACACCTAGGTCTGACCGTAGGATTGGTTCAGTACTTTTGGTAGTAAACCATTTTTTTAGACAAACTACTAGACATAGATTTATAGAGAATATTAGCAATACTAATATCTCTAAATAAGTTTATAAAACTAGACTCAATGATTCATCTAATAGTCTCATTACACACCGTAAATATTAGTATGTTCTTATATATATTTAGTCAAAATCAATAGTGTTTGATCTTTTGAAAATGATAATGATATTTTATTGGGACAGAGGGAGTTTTTGGAGTGGAAGCAAAGGAAACGAGCAGTGAAGGTCTCTGGAGTAGTGGTGGACTCAGACACTTGGCTAGGCTGGCCCTCGAGTATAGCGTGGTGTTGACGGCAGTATGTAGGCATGGTGCTTAGATACATTGCTTATCTGCGGATGCCCCCAGCTGTGCCGGGTCGTGACGTAGATCATGGACGTGACAGATCCATTGAGTCCTTTGTAGGCCTCCCCGTGCAGTGGTTTGATAGGGAGAAATTGTCAGGTTGAGGATATTTTGTTATATCTGAGGTTTTTGAACTCAACTCATCCTGTTTATGGCCCCATTGTGGTTGGAAATATTGGTAGTATTACTTAACAATGATTACTAGATGTACTTGCACTAACTAGCGTAGCTTTGATGGTAGCTAGAATACTTAGATGTTATTTATTTATTACATGTATTGGATGACACTTGTGTAGTGACTAGAATGTTCTAGAAACTTTACCCTTATTATTATTATTATTATTATTATTATTATTATTATTATTATTATTATTATTATTATTATTATTATTATTATTATTATTATTATTATGACGACTGATCAATTTACCCTTATCATATATATATTTATCATGTGACTTACCCCTATTTAAGAGTAGATATCATTAATGTTTAAATCCCTTCATTCATTTCATATGCTTGTTATCAATACTATAGATTATCAGTTTTGCTAGACCTTCCTAGTGGTAGAATATAAATGACAACCTGGTAATACTCTAGGTAAAATACTATAATGGTATATTTAATTTGTCCGCTTGCAGAATCATTAGTTCTTTATAATTTATGTCATTATTTATTTCTTCCTAGTCATATATAAAATATAATATTTCATAAATACCATAAAATATTCCTAGCTTTATAATTAGGGATGACAACCTAGTTCCATGCTTAGGAGTATAAGGTAAAAGATAAGTGGCTAGTTGCTAAAGACAAGTTAATTACATACCATGCATTTTTGGCGCCATTGCTAAAAACTATGTTCTTGGTGATGTCCTTAAGAAATGTCAACACTCCATTATGAGAAGGGAATCAGATTGGTAGATATGGCGCCATGGGCACTATTCTTTGATAGATCTACCTGCAAACAAGGTGGGGGCATCAGAGTCGTCCTGATATTGCCTCGGGGGGCAAGCCTGGAGTATGCTTTCCCGATCAGGCCGACTGCTACCAACAACCAGGCTAAATATGAAGCCCTTCTCCAAGGATTGCAACTGCTGCGAGAGGTAGGGGCCAAAGCTGTTGAGGTTTTTGGAGATTCTCAACTGGTGGTAAATGAACTGCTCAGCCTATATGAGTGCAAGGATGAGATACTGAAAGAGTATCATGAGGGTTGCCGTGAACTGCTTGATTCGTTCTCCTCAGTCAGTATCAAGCATATTCCCAGAGGTTAGAATCAAGAGGATAATAGATTGGCTCAAAGTGTTTCTGGGTATCGGCAGATTGTGGAGATTTTGGCTGATGAGCTTGTTGATGATCACAATGGGATAAATGATATTATCGAGTATCTGAAGAATCCATCACAACAAGTTTCCAGAAAATTGAGGTATCAGGATACCGAGTTTGTCGTTCTTGATGACCAACTATATCACATGACAGTCGAAGGTGTGCTACTCAAGTGCCTCAACAAAGAAGAAGCCAAGTTGCTAATGGGAGAAATCCATGAAGGCATTTGTGGTACACATCAGTCTACTCAGAAAATGAAGTGGATGATCAAGAGGGCAGGGTACTTTTAGCTAACCATAATGGAAGACTGCTTCAGATATTATAAAGGTTGCTAGGAGTGCTAGAAATTTGGTAAAATTCAGAAATCCCTGGCATCGGCTATGAATCCCATTGTTAAGCCGTGGCAATTTAGGGGATGGGGGATAGATTTGATCGGTCAGGTGTTCCCATTGTCCAGTAAGGGACCTAAGTTTGTATTGGTGGTGATGGATTATTTCACCAAGTGGGTCGAGGCCATTCCTCTGAAGGAGGCATCGTCAACCAATATAATTGAGTTCGTAAGGGAGCACATCATTTATAGATTTGGGGTTCCTCAGACCATCACCACCGATCAGGGGATGATGTTTACGTCCAAGGAATTCAGCCTCTTTGCAGCGGAGACGGGTTTCAAGCTAATCAACTCATCTCCATATTATGCTCAGGCCAACGAGCAAGCAGAAGCATCCAACTAGATATTGATCAAAATAATCCAGAAGAAGATCTTGGAGTATCCTAAGAGATGGCATTTGATACTTGTGGAGACTCTATGGTCTTATAGGATGGCTTGTCATGGGTCAACCAAATGTTCACCCTACGAGTTAGTCTACGGACAGGTTGTTGTAGTGCCGTGGGAGATTAGTGTTGGGTCTCGGAGGATTGCACAACAAGATAATCTAAGAGCTGATGATTATAAGAACCTTATGATGGATAACCTTGATGATCTGAGCTTGCATCGATTAAGGGCCCTGGAGAATATTGAGGCTAACAAACTCAGGGTCGCCAAATACTATGATCAGAAGGTGAGAGAGAAAAGGTTCAATCAGGGGGACTTGGTTTGGAAAGTCATTTTGTTCATCGAAACTAAGGATAGCAAATACGACAAATGGTCACCAAACTGGGAAGGCCCTTACCGGATTATGAGAGGTGCTCCGAGTAACACTTACTTCTATGAAACTCTAGAGGGAGAAGAGTACTCCAGAGCACTTAATAGAAAATACTTCAAAAAGTATTACCCTCGCGTGTGGGTCGACACATTATAGTCGATCAGATCAGATAGCCCATATGATACATATCGCCTTCAACGCAAAAATGATCAGCCTAGCTAAGTGTGGGACTGATGATAGCCGATACGACATGTATCACCTTTAGACCAGAAAATAAAAATAAAAGAAGCATTGGCAAGTCGGGAGCTCTGACGAAGCAGAAGCACACATAATGAAGATGGAATCAAACGTGTTGAAAAACATGTTTATTGGTTTATGCCTATTACAAACTAATCGCCGAGGAACACTTTGCTAATAATGTCCTTTGCACGGGTGACGCTAACTATTGCCTCGCCATGCTACCGGAAGGCTTCTTGTAGATCTTCGTAATCTTTAGGACCATCGTTCCTTGGGAACCCAGGCTCTATGTCCTAGAGATTGATATCGGAGGTGGCCTTAGCGGTGGAGAGGGCCACAACGGCGCCATGGCGAACGCCGTGGTGGCCACCTCCTGGGCTCGACGTCGGATGTCCTGGAGACGGTGTCCTAGAGCGTCGCCTCTAACGTTGGCGGCATCAGCGGTGATGGTGGCAATCTGGCGCAGATCCTCCAACTGTGCTGTTAGCACTGTGAAAATCAAGGGAGATGGGGCGGTATGAGGATGCAGGAAGAACATGGAATGGATGACCAAAGATTAGGTGTCTTACTTACCACCATGCTATTGGCTGTAGATAGCCGATTCCTCTCCTCGGCGAGCTCGTCCCTAGCAACATTCAGGGCCACCTGTTGTGCCTCAACCACGTCTTTGAGATGGTTCTCTTCTTTGGTGGCTTTTGAAATGAGTCCATGAATCTCCTGTATATGGCGGCGTTCCTCCTCCTTGGAAGAAGCACTGGAGTCGGAGCCGGACGGAGACGATGGAGCTTCGGAAGGACCAACTCCCACAGACCTAGGAAGGGGAAGGGGGTTACCGTTTGAAGATTGATACGACGAACGCTGCCGTCGATGACCATGTTGAAAGAAGGAAAAAGCCTCAAATATGGTGCGTCCGAAGGGGAAGAAATCATTGATCGACTTACCGTAGCCGACGAAGGCCCTGACGCATGGGAATACCTTCCGGAAGACCATCTGCTGGGCGCTTCCCACGACTATTGTCTCCGGCCATTGGGGTTTTCTTGGTGGTTCTTGGGGGCTCCGGAAGGCTATAGTGTAGAATGACTATGGATGAGTATTGAAGCCATGGGGCACATAGCATTATATAGATCCTTTGCAGTGATCAAGAGTCGATTTGAAGGCGCATTGCGGCGTGGAGTTAGTGAAAGCCGAGGGTTTGGCCTGTTCGTTCCCAACAGTGCAAAGATATTTTAGGAAGGCGAGCCGACTGTTGATCCGGTCCTTGTAATTTTTGGAGGAATTTTGGAATAAAGCAAGTTTATCCAAAAATTGGGGGATGTGTTGACACCGTATTTTGGCATGGCCGAATACAGGCTCATGGGCCTCCTATGGGCCTTCGGAGAAATGCATTTTAGATGGACCCGAAAGATTGACTAAGGAAAGATAAGAGCATAGGAAGATTTTTTGGCCGACTACAACATAACGTGCGCGATAATCTTAGCACAGGAATGATTAAAGCTCAAGTCATGTTTGTTTCCTTATTTTTAGGACTTGTGCGACGGCTGGTTAGGGTATATGCTATGGTCTATAAATAGCAAGGCTTAGGAAATGAGAAGGACATCCAATCAATCAAATACACAACTACGTAGTTTTCCAGCCACCGGCCAACCCTAGGAGTAGAAGTAGAGTAGATTTCTATAAACCTTCGACGGACTAGGCTGCATTGACCTGATCGACCTCCTGTTTGCTTGTAAGTCTAGCCTTGGTTCATATCTCGTTTGTACGACTGTATTGTGTAACTCGTGCAAGGTCGATATGAGCTAGTTATCGGTTTGAATCTATTGTTCATGGGGCTGCATTGCTTCAATCTCACATGAATCATGGCTTCAAGCTAGTTATCGGCTCTATTAGATTGACGATCTAATAGATTCATTAAGTTATCGATATTGTCTGTTATGCATTATTTAATCTATTGCTACAATATCCTACCCAATTTCAACTAATGGATTGACCTGCGCTTCAGTTTCCATCTAGATCTATTGTCTCCAATGTTTTTACTCTTATACTTACCGAGACAGTAGATCTAAGATCCTATCGGCTAATCCTTTGGATACGATTGTCACATGTTGCGGGTTCGAGACATACATTCGGTCGTTAGATTGGTTTGAGGGTGGTTGGATCTAGTTCAACATACGTGGTACAACTACATCTATCAGACCCAATTGCCACGTATGTTGGGTTATGTCTGTCCAATCTTAGATCTGTCCGAGGCTAAGCGTATGGATCTTGTTCAAGCCTCATGGATCCCATATTGGCTAACATAGCCGATCTGGTTGTGTTTCATTCATACGATATGTGTGCTTTATTGTCTTAATCTATTAGATCTATTAAATGTACTAGACGTGGCTTGATTTGTTTACTTTTATGGCTATATGAAAACACCCCAATGCTAGTAAACAAGTAAGGTTATCGGATTAATTGTCATTATGGCTGAATAGGAACACACAACTGTTGATGCTTAATCTTTATCTGATGCATTTGGTACATCTGATGTTTTGGGTCGATAAAGTTGAATGTATCACATCCTTTACTTTACCATTGTGATATGATCGGCTAATTATGCACATTACACTTGATATCATGTGAAAGTCGTTTATACATTATTATCATGCTTTACACCGTTTGGAGTTGACTCTTTAGTCAATGTCCTTTATTCATTCGGCTATATGAGAGCTGCACATTCATGGAACTGTCTGGCAACAATCGGCAGGTTTCATAATTTGATATTTTACTTCCTCGTCAATTGCAGGTCAAATTGACTGACACGCCTGAGATCGATCCCCGAAGTGGCGTAAGCCGCTTTAGAGGTTTATGAGATCAAGCTTTGCTACTGCATAGTCTTCGTAGGCCTTGCACGGTATTGACACCAAGAGCCCTATTTTTAGCGTCAACACATCCCCACCGTCTTGACGGAGTCTTGAGGCACTAGTTGTGGATCTAAGCTAAATTTAGAGTTCGATATCCATATGGACATCGTACACAATCACACAAGGAGTATACTCCTAACCCATGCAGCGTGTTTGAAAAAGGGTTACTACTGAAGTACTAAACCAAATCCCCACGGTCATAGTCGGGTCAGGCAACAGTACTAACCATGTCTAGTAAACGTAAATAGTCTTGAGGTACTGGTTGCGATTCTATACTAAACTACAGATTGGTATCTATGTGAATTTATCATTGTAGTTGATTAACTATGAGGGTGTGATTTAGTAGTTGTCTTGGTATAACTACTCCATCTATCCTAATAAAATATCATTACCATTTTCATGAAGTCATTTTTTTTATCTATTTTGACTAAATATATATAAGAACATACTAATATTTATGATGCATAATGAGTATTATTAAATCATTAAATATAGTTTTATAAAATTATTTACAAATATAAGTATTGCTAATATTCTCTATAAATCTATGTTTAGTAGCTTGTATGAAAAAACGGTTTACTACCAAAAGTATCGAACCGATCTTATGGTCAGACCTGGGACAGGCAACGGTACCACACGAGACCAGTAAACTTAAATGGTAAAGCAATGTCATAGCAGGAGAATTCTGTAGTCTAAACGCGAGACCAAGAACATAGTTCTCAAGAATGGCGTAAAAAATACATGATAGGTAATTAACATGTCTTTAGAAACTAGCCACTTATCTTTATCTTATACTCCTAAGCATGGAACTAGGTTGTCATCCCTAATTATAAAGCTAGGAATATTTTATGGTATTTATGAAATATTATATTTTATATATGACTAAGTAGAAATAAATAATGATATAAAATTATAAAAAACTAATGATTCTGCAAACGGACAGATTAAATATACCATTGTAGCATTTTATCTAGAGTATTACCAGGTTGTCATTTATATTCTACCACTGGGAAGGTCTAGCAAAACTGATAATCTATAGTATTGATAACAAACATATGAAATGAATGAAATGATTTAACCATCAATGATTTCTACTCTTAAACAGAGGTAAGTCACATAATAAATATATATATGATAAGGGTAAAATAATAATAATAATAATAATAATAATAATAATAATAATAATAATAATAATAATAATAATAAAGGTAAAAGTTTCTAGAGCATTCTAGTCACTACACAAGCGTCATCCAATACAATTAATAAATAAATAATTCCTAAGTATTCTAGCTACCGTCAAAGCTACGCTAGTTAGTACAAGTACATCTAGTAATCATTGTTAAGTAGTACTACCAATATTCCCAACCACAATGGGGCCATAAACAGGATGAGTTGAGTTCAGAAACCCCAGATATAACAAGATATCCTCAACCTGACAATTCCTCCCTACCAAACCACTGCACGAGGGGAGGCCTACAAAGGACTCAATGGATCTGTCACGTCCACGATCTACCTCACGACCCGTCATAGCTGGGGGCATCCGCAGATAAGCAATGTATCTAAGCACCACACCTACATACTCCCTACCACCCGCCAAATGATCAAATAGACGAGCGCTATACGAACATGTGCATGAACTCAATAGCAAACTAACTATACAAGATATATTAACGTAGACAATGAACAAAGTAAACAAGAACATATTGTGTTGCCTATAAATATCATACAACTGCAAATAAATACTAAAAGAGAATAGGAGAACAAGAATTGTACCGGACTCCAATCTCTTGACAACGACGGGAGTCCAAGATCGAATCTTAACTTTCTCTACTCTCGACTCTAACTAGGCTATGCTATGAACTAGAAAGTGCTCTAGATGAACTAGGGTTTATGACTCTGGATGACTAAATCTCCAATGACTTAGACTGAATGGATCCCCAAATGACTGAATGATCTGGGATGCCTCTAGGGGGGTATGCCCTCCTATTTATAGTCTGGTGGGATGCATGACAGTCGTTGGATAAAACCGAGTTCACGTAGGGCTCAGATCAATCATCAAAGGCGGTGGAGGAAGCTTCCGGAAGACGGCAACCAGCGAGCCCAGGGGGCTGTCGGCCGGCCCCATAGGTCGGCCCCTGGGCCACCGCTTTGTTCCGGTGTTTGCGGGATCCTCCTTGAGTAGAATGGCATGTGTATCTCCGCGTATTTATTCGATACCTTCTCTGATTTGTTTCTCTTTATTGCTCTTTTCTGGAATGGTCCCTAGAAAATAATGATATGCCAAAACTCATGGAAATTGTTAATTAAAGCCCTATATTTCTAGATATTATATTTGATTGATCCAATTATCATGTTTATAATTGCTTAAAAAGTTGACGCTAAGGACCGTCAACAAGCTCCCCCAAGCTTACCCTTTGCTAGTCCCTAGGCAAGACCTTTCTAATAAACTTAGATTAGGAGTTGTTGCAATGCTTTCACACCTCAAAAGTTCACATGCTTTCAATCAGAAATTCTTCTATGAATTAGAAAAAATTACTCTAACTTTCAAACTCACCCGTATTACCTTTAACTATGGGACTTTTACTATCACTTGGGTCTTGAGTAATCGAAAGACAGAGTAATCGAGTCAGGTACTATGTATCAAACTCTTCACTCTACCAAAATTCTAGGTTTTGCAAAGTTTTCAAAATAAAACTCACAACTTAATTGTATGACATCCTCAAGTCTCTTATGTATGTGGTATTTGTGGATCTCACTGAGGCATTAATGTCATGCCCTCCTATACTAGTAAATATAGTGGAGTTCATAGTAATGGCTTAACAAGGTTTAGCATACTTACTTCGTATATATTGTAAAGTCAAACAATAGATCCACAAAGAGTCAGGTCATACAATCAAGTCAAGATGTGCAAGTGTATTGATATGGTGGATATATGGTGGTAATGATGATGATGGTTGTTGACGGTAAGAATGACCCATTTTGTCACCATCAAAATACCGTCAATAGCCTCAGAATAGAAGGAAAATAAGATATCATGAGCATAGTATTATGAAATAACAAGTTTCACATGTCCATGGAGTATTTCTTACAGGACTATAGGAAATGGAGAGAAATGAGCTAGTGGGACGCACATAGGGGGGTCGGCCGACCACCCTATGGGGCCCACCAGATCCCAAGCACCCACATGGTAGGAGGGCCCACCTATCATAGTAAGAGGTTCACTACCCCTCTTGTGCAGATCGGCCAACCTATAAATTGCAAGAACCAAGTATTCCAGCCACTCCATGATAGGTGGGCCATGCTTCTAGAAGGTTGGCAATGGCCAACATGTCATACGGGGGTCGGGCAACCACCCCCAAGGTGGCTTGGTGACCACTCCGTTATCCCACCGTCATTTGCATGCCTCCAGTCAAAGAAGCACATGTTGCATGCAAAGATGCACATGCTGAATTAAAGAAGCACATGTGCAATTTCTCTCCACCCTTGATCTGAAGGCGGTTAGGATCCAAGGGCTCTCATCATCCATCACGCGGATCGATGATGTGGCGGTAGAGTAGCCCATACTCCACCTCTCCACTATAAATACCCCAGGCCTTCACTCTCATTCATGACTCATTTGAGAAAACCACTCTCTAGTAGCTTTAGCGAAGCTCTGCAGTAGTGCTATGCTAGTTGGAAGAGAGTGCGGAGAGTCTGGAGGAGAGCCGGGCTTGTCTGGCATCTTCTCCAAGCTATACCTCGGTAGATGCGATCCTCTTGTAAGTTCAACACTTGTAAGTGACACATCCGAGTTCTTTATTGCATTTAATATTCTAATTCTGGCATAGCTGTAATACATCTTTTTGCACTTGTTCATTGCTTTACTTTAAGTAGAGTGCTTTAGCATTTAGCGGGGGTTAAAGTAGTAAGAATAATGTAGACTTGGTGTCTAGACTAGTTCTTGCCTTTGTAAACCGCTTATGGCACGGATTGTTTGTGGTAGCTAGTAGGTGGTGACAGCCCTATCTAGTCTTTGTATTCCACCACGTGTGTAACATAAGTTCTTAAAAGGTAGGGCCTCAATACATCATGATGGCGCGGTCCGGTAGGAGTTTTGTCCTCCTACTAATCTATCCCATCGCCTCCTGCAAGAGAAGGGCTGATAAAGCCAATATAACCAGCTTTGCCTAGTTAGATATCTTTGCTATAGTGAACCTCTCAACCCAAGAAGTCATTTATATTCTATCACTTGGAAGGTCTAGTTTAAACAGATAATCTATATTATTGATAACAAGCATATGAAATGGATGAAGTGATTTAACCATCAATGATCTCTACTCTTAAACAGGGGTAAGTCACATGATAAATATACATAAATAATAAGGATAAATTGATCAGTCGTCATCATAATAATAATAAGGATAAAGTTTCTAGAGCATTCTAGTCACTACACAAGCGTCATCTAATACAAGTAATAAAGAAATAACATCCTAAGTATTCTAGCTACCGTCAAAGCTACAATAGTTAGTGCAAGTACATCTAGTAATCATTGTTAAGTAATACTACCAATATTCCCAACCACAATAGGGCCATGAACATGATGAGTTGAGTTCAGAAACCTTAGATATAACAAGATATCCTCAACCTGACAATTCCTCCCTACCAAACCACTGTACGGGGGGAGGCCTATAAAGGACTCAATGGACCCGTCACGTCCCTCATCTACCCCATGACCCGGCTCAACTGGTGGCATCCGTAGATAAGCAATGTATCTAAGCACCATGCCTACATATTGCCTACCACTCGCCATATGATCAAATAGACGAGCGTTATACGAACATGTGCATGAACTCAATATCAAACTAACTATACTAGATATATTAACGTAGACAATGAACAAAGTAAACAAGAACATATTAATGAAGAATAGTGTTGCCTATAAATATCATACAACTACAGATAAATACTAAAAGAGAATAAGAAATGTACTAGACTCCAATCTCTTGACAACGTCGGGAGTCCAAGATCAAATCTTGACTTCCTCTACTCTCGAATCTAACTAGGCTATGCTATGAACTAGAAAGTGCTCTAGATGAACTAGGGTTTATGACTCTAGATGACTAGATCTCCTATGACTTAGATTGAATGGATCTCCAAATGACTAAATGATCTGGGATGCCTCCAGGGGGGTATGCCCTCCTATTTATAGTCCGTTGGGATGCACGATAGCCGTTGGATCAAACCGACTTCACATAGGGCTCAGATCAATCTTCAAAGGCGGTGGAGGAAGCTTCTAGAAGACGGCGACCAGCGGGCCCGGGGGGTGCCGCTCGGCCCCACCCTATGCTGGCCAGCCCCACAGGTCAGCCTCTGGGGCCCCGCTTTGCTCCGGTGTCTGCGGGATCCTCCTTGAGTAGAATGGCATGTGTATCTCCGTGTATTTATTCGATACCTTCTCTGATTTGTTTCTCTTTATTGCTTTCATTTGGAATGGTCCCTGGAAAATAATGTTATGCTAAAACTCATGGAAATTGTTAATTAAAGCCCTATATTTCTAGATATTATATTTGATTGATCCAATTATCATGTTTAGAATTGCTTAAAAAGTTGATGCTAAGGACCGTCAACAGTGAGCGACAAAGTCGGCTATCACCTAGCCTTTGAGCGCCTTGGCTGACTCGTACCTCAGGTCAAACTCTAATAGTGCAAGGATCCATTTGCCGATTCTTCGATTCAGAATGGGCATAGAAAACATGTGCTTGATAACATCAAACTTCGACACCACTGTGCATTCGGATGATAGTAGGTAGTGACGTAGCTTGGTGCAGGAAAAGTATAGGCACAAGCACAACTTCTTTTAAGGAGAATATCTCATTTCAGGATCGAGTAGCCTTCGGCTCAAATAGAACAACACTCTCTCCTTTCCTTCGAACTCTTGTATCAAAGCCGATCCAATAGTATGGTCATCGGCTGTTACGTACAATCTGAAAGGCTTTCCACTCTGAGGTGGGATCACCACTTGTGGAGACTTAAAATATTCCTTGATCTCCTCGAAAGCCTTCTTCTGAACTCTTGCTGATTCTTCAGCTTTAGCGGGACCGAGAACGACATGATTTTAGCTGACAGGTTTGATATGAACCGTCTGATGAAATTGATTTTGCCGATGAAGGACTGCAACTCGGTCTTTGTGGTTGGTGGTACAGCCTTGTTAATTGCGTTGAAGCTCTTCTGGCCAATCTCAATTCTCTTTTCATGTACCATGAAACCTAGGAATTGTCCAGCTGTCACTCCGAAACCACACTTGTTAGGATTCATCCACAAACCATGTTTCCTCGCACACTCCAAAGTGGCCCTGAGATCTTCAAGGTGCTCTTGGTACTCCTTGGACCTTACCACCACGTCGTCTATGTAGACTTCTACTATTCTACCGATCAACTTATGAAAGATATAATTCATAGCTCTCTGGTAAGTTGCACCAGCATTCTTCAACCCGAAGGTCATGACCACCCACTCATACAACCCTAGTGCACCGGGATATCTGAATGCGGTCTTGTGGACGTCTTCTTTTGCCATGAAAATCTGATTGTACCCAACATTGCCATCCATAAAACTGATCACTTTATGGCCTGCTGCTGCGTCAACCAGCATGTCAGCCACTGACATTGGGTATCCGTCCATTGGGGTAGCTTTGTTGAGGTTCCTAAAGTCGATGCAAACTCTCATTTTCCATTCTTCTTGTATACAAGGACCACGTTGGCGATCCACTCAGCGTATTTGCTTTGCCGAATGAACTTTGCCTCGTAGAGCCGAGGGATTTCAGTTTTCACGTCAGCCATGATGTCACCTCTAATCCTTCTCGGTTGTTGATGAGACCGTGCCAAGGCAATCAACATTCACCATTAGTTCTAACTATCCATTCAAGGTGAAAGCTACACTTTATTCTAATTCCTTTTGGCTTCCACCTATACGGCTACTACTTGGTTTATATGATTATAGATTCAAACACCTTGGTGTGATGGAAGAAGGAGATCTTGATGTTATCACAATACTACAATGCGATGTCCTAGCACAATTCTTTGGACTAGAAGAATTAGAGTCGAGGATGACTCCTTTTCAAGAGGGGGAGGATGATGAGGACATGCCAGATCATCATATGGTGAACATGAAGAAGATTCACCATCTTATACAAATGATATAAATTATGGTCCAATTACATGTAGTCATGATACTAAACTACATGAAGAGGTGAATTCATTCCTAGCTAAAATTAACTTTAATATTTCTAAGAATGTTATACTACCTAAGTGTTCTACTTTTATTGTACTTAGGTATACACATCAAGAGGAGAATGTTACTCTACATGAAAAAAGCTACAGACCAAAAACGGACCAGTTCTCTGAGAAAGAATCGGACCTGCCCAAAATGGACCATTTTAGTCCAAAACGGACTAGTTAAAGAAATGCTCATATCTCTTAGTTCCGAGAAGCTTTTGAGCCCAATGAAGACATTTTGGAAAGCTTATAAAGTCTATTTTCCATTGCAATAAACCCCACGCCTTTTGGACGTGCTAATCTTGAGATATGCATGATTTAGTCAAGACTGCTCAGAAGGCCATCAGTTTCACAGGACAGAATGTTGGTTCAACTTCTCCTGCGAAACGGTACCATTCTAGAATGTTTCATGATGCATGGTATACATGTCTAGAAATCTATTCAAGTCTACTTTCACACCCAACAAACGGTTTGTCAATTGGACTTCCCAATAAGGAGTTATGGTCAGTTTAGTGGAAACTGCTCTGGACTCCAACAGTCACACGAAGCCACTTCGGGAAGCCATCTCGCGGTAACCTTTCACATAGCCTATCTTCAGAAAGTCCTTTCCATTTTCACACCTATCTAGGAGGGTTGTTCCTAGTATATATATCCCTTGCAACTAAGCTATTAGGAACTTTTGATCATTTGAGAACCTATATGGTATTGCAGCCGAGCTGTTGAGTGTCTTACTCAAACCTTTGTTCTTCCTTATTCTTCTTGGACTTGTGAAGTGATTCCTCGGGATCCCCTACTTCGTGCTCTATGGCTTCTGTTCGGCTACGCTGTATTGTGTGGATTAGTTCCGGATTGTGGTTTTGCAGTCGTTCGAAGATCGAGTCGAAGTCCTCGCAGTTTCGGTGCCTCTCTCCCCGTCGCTTGGTTGCATCCAACCTTGGACAGGTATAAAGCTAGTTATCCCCCACTGTTCGCAGGAAGTTATCCTTTGTTTGAAACCTACTGTCGTGAAGATCGGGACAATCCCTTACCGATCCATATTGGGTCTTGTCAGTTGCTGCTTGACTGGCCGATATCCTTCCTTGATCAACAAACGATGCTCGACTAACTTTCGGTCAAGACCAGACATTTCATAGTACTCCCAAGCAAAACATTCCTTATACTCTTTCAACAGAGCAATCAAATCCTCTCGAAACTTGGGGTCTATTTTGGTGCTGATGTACGTCGGCCTAGGTCTGTCACCATCTCCAATATCAACCGCTTCTAACTCATCAGCCGATGTAAATCCTTTGCCCAGCTTGCCTTCGTCGTCACCGATCGGCGTATGCATTATTCTATATTTTTCAAGCCGACTGCTCGGATTGGCTATTGACATACAGTGTTGAAAGTGAGGAGGTCTTCTTGCAACCTTCTACCTGAAAAGGAATCACAGGCATAATCTTCCAAATCCCAGTGAGCAGGGTCAACGGTCGCTATAGAAATTGAATCATCGACCGGAATGATCTCAAGTTCATCATTATCCAGCCATTGTACTGTGACTTGATGCATCGAAGATGGAATTCAATAGTTGGCATGAATTCAATCCCTCCCCAGGAGCAAATTGAATGAACTATCTCCATCAATAACGAAGAAAGTGGTCAACAGAGTCTTGCTGCCAACTGTCAGTTCCACCTGCAGGACTCCCCGAGCTCCTGAAGTCCTTCCTCCAAAGTCACCGAGTGTTAGATCTGTTTTGAGGAGCTTCTTGGACTCTAGCCCTAGTTTTGGGATGATGTTGGTTGGCATCAGGTTGATGGAGGCACCACCGTCGATCAGTATCCTTTCGATGAATCTTTCATTGATGTATCCTTGGATGTACAATGCCTTCAGGTGTCTATGACTCGCAGGCTTGGCAAAGACCTCCTAGAATTCATGCGTGAGCGCACCGGTCTGTTCCCCAAATTCTGACTCATCAAAGTCAGAATAGACTTCAGTATCCACCGGTACCCTGAATTCCACAGGCAGGAAGAAGCTTGTGGTGCGATCTGCTATCTCGCAACGCCGTCTGTCAGCTCTCTAACGTCGGACCCTCCTCTTCTGGGTCCTGGTTATCCTTCTGGGACTCTAAGATGCTTGGTGCTCGTCAGGCCGGTCTTGTTGAGATTGAGCACGATCTATGTTAACGACCTTAGTGTTGGGCCAACCACAAACACCATCTTCGACGATACGCCGATTCCCCTCCTTTTATTCCACTCGTCCTTGAGTGAATCGACCATCAGCTTGGAGCCTTCTATACTCCTCAAATCGCTCGTTGCATCTAGGGCAATTGTCCCTGGTGGGCAACTCCATGTCCTTGGTGAGGAAGTATGCGAAGAATGAGCAGTTTTCATGCATGTCGATCGGCTCTCTAGCTCTAGAATGCTCTGCCAGCGGTTTCTTCTCTTTGGCTCTTTCGTTCTAGACGTCAGGTGGATAAACTATCCCATCCAAGACGAGCAAGGCTCTTTGCCTCTACATCCTTCACAGGATCTCTTGAAACTCTTCCTCGGTCACTTGGGAATCTAGACCGAGGCCCTCAGCCTCTTGCCTTGAGTTGAATTTGGGATTCTATCTTTGCCTTTGTACATGTTTGACGATTGTGGTCCCACTGGGCATGCCAAAATGTGTTGACGCCAAAAATGGGGCTTCCGGCGTCAGCACCACGCAAGGCCTACGGAGACCGTGTAGTAGTAGAGCTTGATCTCCTAAACATCTAGGGTGTCTTAGGCCACTTCGGGGATTGATCTTAGACGTGCCAGTCAATTTGACTTGCAATTGACAAGGAAGTGAAATATCAAATTATGGAACCTGCCGGTTGTTGCCAGATAGTTCCATGAATGTGCGGCTCTCATATAGCCAAATGAATGAAGGACATTGACTAAAGAGTCAACTCCAAATGGTGTAAAGCATGATAATAATGTATAAACGACTTTCATAGGATATTAAGTGTAATGTGCATAATTAGCCGATCATATCACAATGGTAAAGTAAAGGATGCGATACATGCAAAATTATCAACCCAAAACATCAGATGTACCAAGGCTAGACTTACAAGCAAACAGGAGGTCGATCTGGTCGATGCAGCCCGGTCCGTCGAAGGTTCACCGAAATGTACTCTACTCCTACTCCTAGGGTTGGCCGGTGGCCGAAAAACTACGTAGTTGTGTATTTGATTGATTGGATGTCCTTCTCATTCCCTAAGCCTTGATATTTATAGACCATAGCATATACCCTTACCGACCATTGCACAAGTCCTAAAAATAAGGAAACAAACATGACTTGGGCTTCAATCATTCCTGTGCCAAGATTGTCACGCAAGTTCTGTTGTAGTCCGCCGAAAAATCTTCCTGTGATCTTATCTTTCCTTAGTCGATCTTTCGGGTCCATCTAAAATGCATTTCTCCGAAGGCCCGTAGGAGGCCCATGAGCCTGTATTCGGCCGTGCCAAAATACGGTGTCAACAGGATGTACAATGTCTTTTGTTGCACCATGGTAACATTAATATCTCTGGTTACCTATACATTGCAACTTGCAAGCTCTGAATGCTAGTCGAGCATGGGGAGCCACCTAAGATCAACAACCCATGGAGGTTCCAAACCTCAACAATGTCAAACAAAGATCTTCTAGGTTGAAAGGTCCTAAATGGCTAGAGGGGGCGAATGGACTAATAAAAATTGTACAAAATAACTAGAGCAAAATGTTAGACAATAAGATGGCACTATAACGGTTTTGGTCTAGCTCTAAAAAGTTCTTTGCAAGCCACCTACCAAATTCTAGTTTTTATGGTTTCTATGTCAATATCACACAAGAAATAAACTATGACGCTACAAAATAACAAATAGAGAGCTAGCTAGAGAACTAGATACACATGAAAACAATAAAGCTACTCAACTCGCAAGATAAGAAACTGCTACACAAGATGATATATATGTATGAAATACAAGTGTAGTAGAGAGAGCAATACCAACCGGGCAGTGTCCAATGAGAAATCCAATAAGATAATGAAACACAATATTTATCCCGAGGTTCAATTGCTTGCCAGCAATCTACACCCTCGTTGTGATGACACACTCACTTGGAGGTTAACGTGCTTATAAGCATTCTTGGTTCTTCTAACATCAGTCTAATGCTAATTTGTCATGTCTAGCAGTGGCACTAAAAGAATGGTAAAAATACTATGCTCTAATATCCGCAAGCGCACAGATAGAATACTGATGTAGCACTTCAATGGGATAATCTAGTTAGATATCGAGCCAAGGAGAAAATAATGCTAACAATGATTAAGCTTGACCCCAGAGTAACAAAGCAAGTGCATTAGACAAAGACCGCTTATAGTAATTCCAATTCTCCACCTAGTATGAAATCTTATATAGCATTACTTACAAGTGGATAATCTAGGTTAAAGGATTACAAATAGAGTAAGCACCTATAAGAGAATAAGTCCTACTAATTCTATAAATGAGAGGGGGACTACAAAAGATTCAATTAGTCTATACGAGTCAAACCCCCGAGCTACCCCCGATCCGTCCTATAGAGTACATCATACGAGAACCTAAGTCTAAGCACCACACTTACACTGCAATTATACTCTAACTCGTAATTAATTAAGTTAATGTACTCAAAAGAGAGTCACAGACTAGTAAATAATGCAAACAATAACTTACTTGACTAGAATGTAGAACACAATAGTAGATTTAGTGCAAGCTCCAGAAGAACTTGAATCCATGGGTATAAAGCATAGAGGTAGCACTGACAGGCTGACAGCTCCTCCCGAGACTTCTCCTTCACTCTGTCCTCTACTTCTAAACTAGAACTAATCTAGAACTAGATTGACTAGAACTAGAGCTAAACCAAAATTAATCTAGACTTGAATTGTTGACTCTTGATCTCCCATATAGGGTTTCTAAATTGTAGCACTGAAGGACCGATAACGGCGATCAGAGGGGGGTGGTGAATGGGAGCCTCAAATTTCACACGGAAATATTCGGGCCACTCTTCCCAAAACACAAACTCAATTGATGGGTGCTCAACCTCCCCCTAGCATAGCGAGCGGGGATTCAGACGAAATTGGAGAAATAAGAGCTCACCGGCAGTGGGGAAAATCTCACCAAAAACCCTGAAAACAACCTAACGGACGCTCAAGCAAAACACACAGCTTAAGACACCAACGGACACTGAGAAACAACCTAACAGATGCTTCGATGGGCAGCGTCCAATGCGAATGTAGAGAAGAACCTGAGAGGACCTGTGAGCGATGGACGCGTCTGATGCACGTCCAACTAATGCTCTTCAGCGTGATGCGAATTAAAACAAGAACCCAAGAGCAACAGAAAACTTCTCAAGGCGACAGACGCGTCCGTTGCACTCTTGACGGACTCACCTGACAGTCCAATGCAAACAGAGACTACGAGTGATCAAGCCATTGGACACAGGCCTGGTTGAACGGTAGCGTCCATCGCCAGCGTCCTTTGCAAGAACCTCTAGCACAACATCCTGACGGACACGTCTGATGGACAGTAGAGCGTCCGTTGGGAGCGTCCGTTGCCCCTGAAATTAGCACAGGAAACCCAAAAATCGCTGCAACTTGTTCGTCTCAACTCCGATCAATTCTAAACTTTGTGGGGAGGTTTCTTAGGTAGATATGACTCTACTCCAGAAGGATCTAGTCCATCCTTCCCTCACAAGTTCTAGAATCACTCACGAATTACATAAATGGAGTAAAAAACCAAACTCGAACGCAAACAAAATGATCTCTTTGCTCACCCCATCCTAGCCCGATTCCTTTGGTGGGTTTACTCACAAGGGGATGGAGCAACTTTTCCTTCAAACGGGTTTCCAAAACACGCAACGAGGAGGGAAATCAAGGAACAAGAATCAAAGAACGAAAACACCAAAATGAAGAACGCAAGCACAAGCGGTTTTGAAATTGAATCCCGGAGGAGACAAGGAGGTTACGCCCGCCTTTCCTTGGCAAAATCTCAGTTTACATGGGAGACTCCATGGATCTCAAGCAAGAACACCTAGAGGTAGGGGAGGACCTATGTGGGAGGTGGAAGAGACAAATGCAAGAGATAGGATGAGGTCTAAGTCCTCATTTACACATAGCCCCTTGGTACATAGAGAGAACCACCTAGCCTAAGCATTGTGACCCAACTCCGAGAAATATCTTCTTCTCTTTAATTGGACGGCCCTGCTTCCTGCTTGGACTTGCCGTCGCCTCGACTCAACCTCCAAGATTCCACCACGTGTCGCCCCGCTTCCTCGGAAGCTCTGCTTTGGGTTTTGAGGCCCAAACCCACGAAACCCACCACCGGTAGCTTTTGGCTCAACTACCGAACCCCGAGTTTTGAGGCCCAAACTCAGAAACCGTCCACTGGTGGTTTGGGCCCAAACCACCAAACCGCTCGACTCGTGCCACCTCATCCTTGCCCGGCCCGGCTCCGAGTCCCATGAGCCTCCCGCTTGACTCGCTCGCCGACCGTCTTGACTTGGACAACACGGTCTACCTCCATGTCTTCTCGCGCTCGCCAGTGCCAAGTACTAGCCACCACAGCTGGTCTGCCAGCCCTCTGGTCCGAGCCCCGATTCCGCCCTTCACATACCGCTCTCAGTCCATCGGCACAACAAGCCTCTACTCGACCTTCACCATGCCATTGACCACTGTCGATAGGCCTAGCACTTGCACACCACAAGCCGATAGACAGGCACAAGTTTCTGCTTTTGTAGAAATCTTAGTGAAACCGTTCAAACTGAAACACTCAAATGTTGAGCAATCACTTGTCACAAAACTGAACTACAGGCGCACATATCAACCATGTGTTTGCAAGCTCTTCTATTTTGATGAGGACGATGTCTAGGGAGCCTCTAGGGCCTGGTTATATAGTCAAGAGGGATAGAAGTCGTCCATTGGATCAAACTAACTTAAACCAAGGGTTTAGATCAAAAACCTAGGAAACAAAGGCGGCAACACGGCGGCGGGGACAGGATGGGCCAAAGCCCAATGGTTGGCCCATGGTGGCCCACACTCATGGCTTCCTTCAACTCAGGTGTATTCCTGATCCTTCTAGAGTGTTCTTGCATATCCTTTCATCTAAACTCCCAAATTATTGTGTCGGAGAGGATTATCCTTGCTTGTTTTCCTATTTAAATGCTACAAAACACAGATTTACTAAAACTATGGAATTCTATCAGTTTAAACCCTATTCTTTCTATTTAGAGACCTTTAAGAGCATGTATCACATTATGTTGATGGTTTATTTTGTACTCTAACGACCATCAACAACTCCCTGTTGACACAAGAAGTAACAAATGAGCAAAAGACCGCAAGCGTATGGCTGTCAAGTGTATCTTTCACCGGAGTATTCCAGGTATCGTATTTTCCTCACGGAACGAGAAGTGAATTAACTAGTGATCAAGGTTGTGTCTTATGAGGAGACAAGGGAGTCTATGGTCTTTGGGTAGAGAGGTTCATTTTAGCAATGATATCTAACTAGGCAAAGATGGTTATACTGGCTTTATCAGCCTTTCTCTTGCAAGAGGCGATCAGATAGATCAGTAGGAGATGAAACTCCTACCAAACCGCGCCATCATGTTGTATTGAGGCCCTAACTTTTAAGAACTTATGTTACACACGTGGTGGAATACAAAGACCAGACAGGGCTGTCACCACCTATTAGCTACCACAAACAATCCGTGCCATAAGCGGTTTACAAAGGCAAGATCTAGTCTAGACACCACGTCTACACTATTATTACTACTTTAACCCTACGTTAAGGCTAAAACACTCTACTTAAAGTAAAGCGATGAACAAGCGCGAAAAGATGTATAACAGCTATACCAGATTTAAAATATCAAATGATATAAAGAACTCGGATGTAATACTCACAAGTGTATAACTTACAAGAAGATAGCATCCGCTGAGGCATAGCTTGGAGAAGATGCTAGACAGGCCCAGCTCTTCTCCAGACTCTCCTCACTCTCTTCCAACTAGCATAGCACTAGAGCAGAGCTTCGCTAAAGCTACTAGAGAGTGGTTTCCTCTAATGTGTCATGAATTGAGAGTGAAGGCCTAGGAGGGTATTCATAGCAAGAGGTGGAGTAGGGGCTACTCCGATGCCTTGTCAGCGATCTGCGCCATCTCCATCGTGCTCTGTAGGATCAAACCAACCTTTCCACCGCCTTAGATCAATGGTGGAGATAAAGTTGATTCATGGATGCATGCAAGAAGGTGGTGGGGACTTCGGAGATGTTTAGGAGCATCTATAGGGGATCAGCCGATATGCCCCTAACAGGTGGGGACATCCTCCTTCTTCTAGAAGGTGTCCCACTAGTCAGGGGACTTAGTGGTGGCCCTTGGGCCTCTTGGCCCATTTGGCCGATCGTCTTTAGAGGGTTTGGACCTCCCCTTCGGCGTGGGACCTCTTTGATAGGTGTGGACTCTACTATGCAAAGGTCGTGACTATTGGGCCCTTAAGCATATCGGCTGATGTGCTTTTGTGGCCAAATCAACTCATCTTTTGTAGGTAGCTTCTAGAGGTAATGTCCATCATGATGGTGTATTGACTTTGCACATTTGCCATACTTGGAAATATGTCAAGTTGGGCCCAAATCATGACATTTTGTTCCTACATGCAAATAGTGGACATGTACATGTGGAACCAAGTTATTTGAACCAAAATCATTTCTTCTTTGCTTATTCAGTCCCCAAAATGGTCCTTTGTTGACGCTTTTGAGTATGTAAAAGTATGTCATTCTTAGCATCAACAAGATCCCCCATACTTATATCTTTGCTCGTGCTCAACTAAAGGATAAAAGTAAACATAACTATGATATTATCAAAGTATAAAGCAAGCATAAAGATTTACTCAAGACATTTTTGCGTACTTCCAGTGTAGAAGCATCGTGTATATGTGGTGTGTGCACGATCTTGATCTTTGAACTATGACAAAATTCTCAACAAGGGTCAATAAGGTTTGACTAAACTCAAAGCAAATACAAGAAGCATATGAGGAAGGTTTTTGATCATGTATAAACATATATGGCTTTGGTAGGAAATTTCTCACTATAGAGGAGTAGTGACATTATAGTTTTATGACATTTTCAAAAATTAATCTCCAAGTACTTTAAATAAACGGGGTATGAATCATGAGCCGAGAACTTATATCTTATTGATCAACAACTTAGTCAATATGATTCCCTATCAAGATATTTTCCTACTAGTATAAGCAAAGCAAGAAGTCATCTTTATGGCGCTTTTACCCTTCGAACGTCATAGATCATGTCACTTTTCAAATTTTAAGTTCAGATGCAATCTTCTTGTTTTTATTTAGTATTAAAAGGGAAATAAACTAAGTAATTAATTTCATGAAAGATATAATTGTTTTTATTTTAGAAGGGAAATGAGTAAAGTAAATAAAAGCATAAAAGAAAAAGGGAAGAGATGTGGCAAACTAGATAGGAAGTATGTTGAGGTTGAGTAGATGCTGGCTGGTGGACCCGAAGGTTCTTGGTGGGGTTGGTTGACCCCACTTTGGATCCTTCGGCCACGTCTATTCCTGAAAAGAGATCCCTTACCTCTGAATGGCTCTCTGCACTGTCAGTTCTGAATTATAGCTCCTAACCTAAGGTCGGCCGACCAGAGAAAGTCGTCGTTGGGGCCAAAATTTTTCGTGGAATGTGCCATAGTGCTGTACATCACGGTGGTGTGGTCGTTCGTGTCAAATGCCCCATTGGGACGTCGACCGACGTCCCCCATACTTGTTTCACTGCGTACTGAAGTGCAGAAATAGAGACATCAAGTGCAAGGGTTCTGCTGGTGGCAACACACCAGCAGAACCAAGAGTTTCATTTGTCATTGATAGCTTAGGAGCATGTTCATTGATTCATGAGTGATAAACTAACAACCTAAGTGTCTTGTTGCTATGAAGGGCTAAGGTGTGTCAAGGGAGAAGATGGAGAGAGAAGGTCCTATTTTTGACATGGCCCTAGCATAAGGGATGACAAGCATCTTGTCATGCTCTCTTCTATCAGAGCCATGATGTAGGTTGTATTGATAGCTCTAGAGGATGACTAAGGAGAGGGAGAGGTGAAGAAGAGAGAGTCCAACGTCCTGCACCTCTGTTTTTGCTTGGATCGTGTCGGAAACAGGAGAGGAGTGTTGGTCCATCCCTCAGGAGCAACAAGCTTGGCTGAAAGGTCAAGACCCCGATCGGTCGATATGTTTTGGAATAGTTTGGTTCGACCAAGTCAGGATTGAAGATCCCACGAGTCAGGTTCTACAGGCCACGCAGCACTAGGCCCTGAAGCCTCTTAAGTCGATCGACCGATGCCCTTATGGGACCAAATGGGCCCAAATTTTGCGTGGGAGGAGCTAAGGCTAAGTCTAAGCTAATTCTAAGGTCAAACACAAAAAATGAACAAAAAATTTAAAACATGTAGATTTTAGTTCTAAGTTGGATTAAGGACAAAATCTATCATGTCAATTTCATGCTCAGGTGATTCATGTTCATGGAAAACTTTAAGACGTTGGCCATTTACCTTGAAGATTTTGCCGTCGTTGTCTTGGAGTGTGATTGCTCCATGAGTTGCGGCATTGACAATGAGGTATGGCCCTTCCCATTTGCTCTTTAGCTTCCCGTGACCAAAGAGCTTGAATCTTGAGTTGAATAGTAAGACCTTGTCTCCTAGGTTGAACTCCTTGAGTTTGATTCTCTTGTCATGCCACCTCTTTGTTCTCTCCTTGTAAGAGGTTAGTGGACAACAATTACCCAAGGGGATGCACAAATATTTTGAAGCAAGGGCATTATTGTCATAGGAATCCAGGACATCTTCTATGCCATAGAAAAGTTGGTTTTAGCATTTTAGCATAGAAAGAGATGTTCCCTCATTGTTCACCAATTCTTTAAACATTAAGCAAGGTTGAGGCAAAAATGTGAGGGATTATTTCAAGAGTACCTCAAACCTCATTTTGTCTCCATGAATGATCTCATGACTTACCCACCAAAATTTGGAAGTCATCCTGCATGGGTTAGTCCAAAAGTACACCCAAATTCCATATAAGTATACTTTAGGTTCATTAATCAAACTTGACACCATGTCTAATTTAAATAAGGAAGGCTATTTAACCTAAGCACCATGCTTAATTTAAATAGCTTATAGGAGTATGCGCACTACTCCCAAACCAAAGCATACTCATAAGAGAACCAGGAATCATGAATGAATAAAGAGATTCATTAAAAAGAGACAAGAGCATGGATGGTGAACCAGATGAGCATTTGCATTTTTTTAGTTCTTTTATTATTCCTATGACTTAGCAAGATGAGCAAGGTATGAAGAGAAAGCAAGGTAGAGACAACCAAACAAAATTAAACAATGAAGCATGAAATGAATTTCTTAGAGAAATCCACTCCCCCCAAACTTGGATTTTGCAACATTTGATAATGAGCAAATCCAAGTCTAGGATGTGGAATTTTCTTTTGAATGTGCTTCATTATTGAAAGATGTTTGGTTGGACATACCTTGTGTTTTGCTCGATCATTATTTTTGTTCAAACCAGAAATGGTTAGTGACAAAAATACCCAAAGGAATATTTTCACAAATATTCCCTTAATCTCATTTTACAAAGTCATTTTATTTATTTTAGAATTTCAGGAAACTAAAAGTATTTTTATTTTGTTTTATATATTTGTTTTAACAAGCAAACTTTAATAGAAAAGAAGAAGGCTCGGGTTATCTCCCGAAAGTGCTTATTTTTAAGACACAAGCTTGTCTTTGGGAAACCTTCAAGTTGCATCTCATGTTGGTGAAGCGGTTTCCCCTTCAACTCTAACATTTGTGGTCCTATCCTCAAGACCAAAACCACTACAAAATCTGCCGAATTTATGATAGACAAACACATCTACAACCAACCTTGCAAAGATTTTAAAAACAAGAAGCATGAAGGTGTTGTAGATCATGAGTGTAGTGATGGTAGAGGGAAGGATTGATTTGGGAGATTTCTCACTTGAGCATGGATTTGATAGGAAGATTGGGGAATAGTTTCCATGCTCATTGATATCATTCTCCCTTTCAAGGAGTGGGTGAGCACTTTCTTTCTCATGACATTTAAAGTTATCCTCAAGGCTTGAATAGGTCATGGTTGTTAGCGAGATGGACATAAGCTCACCCCTTGGATCAAGAATAGGTTTGGATTCTATCCCTATGTTGAGAGGTTGGGAAGACCAAACGGGTAGATAATCTTCACCTATTCTATAACCAAGCTTCTCATTTCCCAACTCCAAGATTCTCATAATTGGCCTTCCGATAAAGGTGAGATGAAAGGAAAGTCTAGAAAGGTCAAAGATATGGAAATCTAGGAAGATCTTGAGATCATCAATGACCACAAGTACATCATGGAGGACTCCTAAACAATCAAGGATTTGACCATTGGGGAGTCTAAGGTGCTTTTTTGATTGGGATAGATGATCTTTTGATGATGTTGGAACATGGAAATGAAGAATGATATTTATCCCGAGGCTTGGATCATAGCAGATTTCGCCATCAATGCCCAACACTTGACAAGATATTCTCCTTACATGTGTGGGCATTTTAGCAACTTCTTTTGAAGATTCGGCCTCATCCAACCATTCTTGGCTTGCAACGGTAGATGGATGCTCTAACCGTTGATTTTGCTCCTCTTGGTCAAATTTATGGCCCTCATGGCTTCCATGCCTTGGGTGTCTTAATGAATTCCCAGTGTCATTAAGTGGGTCATCATAAGACTTGAATGAAGGAACACATGGGGGATCATCAGGATCAAGGATGGGTTTAGAAATGGGTTCATAGGATAAGTTAGATGTGGGCATAGAGAAGGAGAGGATAGATTTGGCTTCTAAACACTTTAATTCCCGTTCTTTATGCTCACTCGACGTTTCTTTATCAGGAAACCCAGGCTTTTCCTGATGTGCCATGTGGGAAGTTGAGGCACAAGATGATGTTGATTTGGGAGGTTTTCAAAGAGATCCCTTCATGAGAGGTGTAGAAAGATGTTTCCTAGAAGGTTTCTTTTGGAAAAGATAATTTTGGGCATTCCCATAACCAGCAAGATCATATGAGAGGTTGGCCTCGAACTCAAAGGAATGGTTTAGGTGTTGAATTTCTTCTTCCTTCGAGATTTGTGGTATTTGTAGTTTAGGATCGATGGCAGAATCTTTGGATAGGAGTGGCGGTGATTCAGCTATCGAGGTTTCTTTTCTTGGGGCTGATTTTTCTTCTTCTTTGGGTGCTTCATCATAAACGGTAGTGTAGGGGGTGTTTTCAAGAATCTTCGTGAGAAGACTCTTCCCTTCACTAACTGGTAAGCACAGGAAGGCTCCCCTAGAAGCTATATAAAGAAGTTGTGCGGAACCTTTGGTAAGACCACCATAAAAGTGTTGTAACAATGTCGGCTCGGTTATAGAAAGATCAGGGCCAGATGATGCTAGATCTAAAAGACGGGCCCATGCCGCACCTAGAGGTTCTTTCTCCTTTTTTGAAAAGTTGATGACCTCTTTTCGAAGACGAATCACACGAGAAATAGGGAAGAAAGTTAGGTAGAATTTGGATTGTAGATTTTCCCATTCTCATTTTGCACTATCTACGTGGCGAAAGTACCATCCTTTGGCTATTCCCCGTCAAAGAGAACGGAAATAGCTTCCACTTAAGGGTACTTCGCCTCATCCTTTGGATGTGGACACATGAACACAATTGTTCAAAGTCACGTAGGTGAGTGTAAAGATTTTTGTCTTTGTCCCTAGAGAAAGATTGTTCTCGAACTTTGGCTACGAAGCTAGGGCGAAGCTCATAGCTAGGTGAAAGGATGGGTTGTAATGATGGCGGTGGCTCCAAACTATGGCCCTTTGGAGATGCAAGATGAGATATGGATGATTGGTTCATGGTGTGAAAAGGATAAAATGAAAAGAAAGATAAAACATGGATATATAGGCCACTAGGTTCTAGTTAAAACAGCTACCATTCCCCGACAATGGCGCTAGAAAGCTTGTTGACATCAGAAGTGGCAAATAGGTAAAAGACCGCAAGCGTACGGCTGTCAAGTGTAGCTTTCACCGGGAGTATTCCAGGTAACGTATTTTCCTTAGGGAACGAGAAGTAAATTAACTAGTGATCAAGGTTGTGTCCTATGATGAGACAAGGGAGTCTATGGTCTTTGGGTAGAGAGGTTCGTTTTAGCAATGATATCTAACTAGGAAAAGCTGGTTATATTGGCTTTATCAGTCTTTCTCTTGCAAGAGGAGAAGGGATAAATTAGTAGGAGATGAAACTCCTACCGGACCGCGCCATCATGTTGTATTGAGGCCCTACCTTTTAAGAACTTATGTTACACACGTGGTGGAATACAAATACTAGACATGGCTCTCATCACTTGCTAGCTACCATAAACAATCCATGCCATAAGTGGTTTACAAAGGCAAGATCTAGTCTAGACACCACGTCTACACTATTGTTACTACTTTAACCCTACGTTAAGGCTAAAACACTATACTTAAAGTAAAGCGATGAACAAGCGTGAAAAGATGTATAACAGGTACACCAGATTTAGATTATCAAATGCTATAAAGAACTCGGATGTATTACTCACAAGTGTATAACTTACAAGAAGATAGCATTCGCTGAGGTACAACTTGGAGAAGACGCTAGATAGGCCCAGCTCTCCTCCAGACTCTCCTCACTCTCTTCCAACTAGCATAACACTAAAGCAGAGCTTCGCTAAAGCTACTAGAGAGTGGTTTCCTCCAATGTGTCATGAGTTGAGAGTGAAGACCTAGGGGGGTATTTATAGTAGGAGGTCGAGTAGGGGCTACCCCGGTGCCATGTCAGCATTTTGCGCCATCTCCATCGTGCTCCGTAGGATCAAATCGACCTTTCCACCGCCTTAGATCAATGGTGGAGATGAAGTTGATGCATGGAGGCATGCAGGAAGGCGGTGGGGACTTCGGAGATGTTCAAGAGTACCTATAGGGGATCGGCCAATATTCCCCTGACAGGTGGGGACATCCTCATTCTTCTAGAAGGTGTCCCACTAGTCAGGGGACTTAGTGATGGCCTTTGGGCCTCTTGGCCTGATCGGCCGATCGTCTTTAGAGGGTTTTGGACCTCCCCTTCGGCGTGGGACCTCCTTGATAGGTGTGGACTCTACTGTGCAAAGGCCATGGCTATTGGGCCCATAGCATATTGGCTGATGTGCTTTTGTGGCCAAATCAGCTCATCTTTTGCAGGTAGCTTCTAGAGGTAATTTCCATCATGATGGTGTATTGACTTTGCACATTTGCCATACTTGGAAATATGTCAAGTTGGGCCCTAAATCATGACATTTTGTGCCTACATGCAAATAGAGGACATGTACATGTGGAACCAAGTTATTTGAACCAAAATCATTTCTTCTTTGCTTATTCGGTCCCTAAAAGGGTCCTTTGTTGACGGTTTTGAGTATGTAAAAGTATGTCATTCTTTACATCAACACTTATCCACACTAGGTCTTTACTCATTGCGAGGAAAGGAGTATATTGAAACATCACATAGTACTACTATTAGAAAAACATGCACTGCTGGGAGTAGTATATTCTTAGAGCATATTTATTACCTTTATCCTTTAGCCCTGTCATTTGGAGAAAATTTAAATTACGGAAAAACTTAGCCTTTTCTTCTCTCTTTTCTTGATCTCTTATCAGCGCATTGCTATAACATACTTACCTTGCATTTATTGCCTAGCCAAACTTTGGATCTTGGGAGAGAATCATCATACTCTTAGAACAAGACAAAACAATTATATATTGAAAACATGTCTTCTCTTGTTTGGCATATTATGTAAGAGGAACCATGCGACATCTAATTCTACTTATCAGGCACGTGCTCCTTTTTTACACTCAGGCGAGTGTCTTTGCACCCATTGTTACCTATCGAGCGAGTGTCAAAGCACTCCTTGTTTTGACTCACTTATTGTTGGACACATGTCCATTCTCTAAATTCCATAATTGGACATTTTGCCTCTTTTAGCATAGTCTCATGCCTCTTCATAATAATACTTCTCAAGAGTGACTTTTAACTTTAACCTTAGAAACAAGTCTTAATTCTTAGGAGTATGATAAATCCTTCTACCATGGTCACAAAGGTTGACTTAGCTCACTACAAAGCAATTAGCTATAACATGACTTAGGTAGGAAATAGTCAGAGGAGAACAATTAATATTCAATTTTATTATTCCAAAATAATTCTCCAAATATTAGACTTTAAGATTCAGGAATTTATTTTAATTGTTTATTCCCAACAATAGAAAGTGTTTCTACGAGTAATATGCAAGTCATTAATTCATAATGTAGGAGTGATTGAGCTACTAAACTGATTTTTTAAATAAAGATCATAATACATAGAGTGAAGGAATAAACCAAATGTAGACAAATGAAGCAGTGGTTCATGCATCCTTCCTCTCTATGAGCGTGTCTCCCCCACTATGTCCTACTAAACTTAGAGACAAAAGGTAGAGACAAAACATAATTCCATATAATAGTTGAGAATAATAAATTTCACACTAAATAAGCTCACTTTATTAATCTTCAAGGCACTTCATTACACAAGAGAAGAATTTAAACACACTCACAAATTAAGCACACTAATACTTAATAATAACTCAAACTAACACTCGTGCCTTGGTAACTAACTAATCTACTTTCTTATATTCTTAGTTAAGGTATTACAAATAGAATCTATTGTGTTATCTTGAACTTTTTGTATGACAATAGTCTCATCAAGCCTCTTCTTGAGAGCATTAACAGTGTACTTAAACTGATCTATCTTTCGTGCTTGGGTGTTAACAAGCTATCGAAGAGCTTCGATTCTCATCTCTAGTATCGGACCATTAACACGCTTGTGCTTTGGAGAAGAAGGCTTGGTTGGTCTAGTCTTCTTGGGAGAGATGATCTTGATCTGATGAGGAACAACTCTTACTCCTCCTAGATCCAAGCGCTTGGCATTGGAGTACTTGGCGCAAGTGACTTCTCCTAATTTGTCAAGCTTGAGACCAGTGAGAGTTTCACTGAGGTTAAGTGGCTTGGTCAAGATCTCCTTGGGAACTTGGAATGTCAGTCCCTTGGGGAAAGCAGATGGTCCTTCGAGCATGAGGTGTCTTGGAGGTGGTGGCAGAGGGATAGCTTGAGCATAGGTGATAGTAAGAGGATCACTGGGTGATGATGCTCTCAGCATATCTATAGATGGGATAGGTACGATCTTCTTTGGTGGTACTGGGACAATCTCTCTTGGTGGGATGATTGCTAGAGGCAACACATCTTTAGTCGGCATCTCATTGAGATCAATGTTTTGGGAGGCCTTCTTTTTGCTCTCCAAGGAAGAAGAAGAATTTATGCTGGAATTATGAGGAAGGTGGTTTTTGATGGCTAGAGAGGCAAGTCTAACTTCTTTATATAGGGGGTTTAGGTAGCAGGGGATCAAGATCTAATCTTGTAAAGGTGCGCAACACCGAAAAATATATTAGGGTCGAGAACCAATAGGATTTGGACAAGAAAGAGTCAGGAAATAATACTACAGAAAGCAGTGGCAAAGGCCCACTGGCAGCCATCGGGGTCGACCGACCCCACCTACTAGGTGCTCTAGGTTCTCTTTTTCGTAGGGACTTTTGTGTTCGTTTCTATCCTGAATTGGTTACCATTTGACCTCTAAACTCTTTTATGTGTGGCACGGATGGATAATTACAGAAAATCAATAAAACTGACTACGTTTATCTCCCTAGGTCTCTTTTCAGGGTTTAGAAAGATCTTAAGACGTTGGCCATTTACCTTGAATAATGTACCTTTGTCATTTTGATGTGTGATTGCTCCATGTGACGAGGCATTGATCGTCGTGCAAGGTCCTTCCCATTTACTTCTGAAGTGAAACTCTTCTTTTTAATACTTTTATCATGCCATATCCTTTTCCTCTCTTTGTAGATCTTTGAATTGTGATATGCCTTTTCACACCATTCATTGAGCTCAAAGAGTTGCATCTTCCTTTTATCTCCTATAGCTTCTAGATCCATATTCCGTCGCTTAATTGCCCAGTTAGTTTTGAATTCGAGCTCAATAGGCAAGTTGAAAAGGAGACATCCACTAGAGACTTCTCCTTTACTCTCTCCTCTACTTCTAAATTAGAACTAATCTAAAACTAGATTGACTAGAACTAGAGCTTAACTAGAACTAATCTAGACTTGAATTGTTGACTCTTGGTCTCCCATCTAGGGTTTTTGAATTATAGCTCTCTATTCTGATGAGGATGATGCCTAGAGAGGGCCTCTAGGGTCAAGTTATATAGTCTAGTGGGATGAATCGCCCATTGGATCAAATCGACTTAAACCAAGGGTTTAGATAAAAAACCTTGGAAACAAAGGCGGCAACACGACATCGGGGGCTAGGATGGGCCAAGGACCATTGGCTGAGCCCTGCCATGGGCCCATCAACCAGCCCATGGTGGCCCACAATTGTGGCCCTCTTTGACTTAGGTGTGGATTTCTGATCCTTCTAAAGTATTCTTGCATATCCTTTCGTCTAAATTCTCTAATTATTGCGTCGGAGAGGATTATCCTTGCTGATTTTCCTCTTTAATCCCTACAAAACACAGATTTACCAAAACTATGGAATTCTGTCAGTTTAAACCCTATTCTCTCTATTTAGAGACCATTACGAGCATTTCTCACGTTATGTTGATGGTTTATTTTTTTCCTCTAATGACCATCAACAAGCATCACATGCCTAACCCAACACTTGGGTGCCGCTGTTGACAGTCGTTAGCGTCAACTTTTAATACAATTATAAACATGATAAATGGATCAATCAAATATAAATAATAGAAATATAGGGGGTTATCTAACAAATTCCATGAGTATTGGTGTTTCATTATTTTCCAGGGACTATTCCAGAAAAGCGTAATAAGGAAAGCAAATCAGAATAAAGATAGGAATAAATCCACAGAGATATGGTTACCAATTTACTCAAGAAGGATCTAGATGGCACCTAGAGGAAGCGGGGCCCGATACCCCTATATGTGGGGCCGGTCGACACAAGGTGGGGTTGGGCGGCATGGCCTTGGGCCCACCTAGGCCCTATGGAAGGTTCCTCCACTGCCTTAGAGGAGTCATCTAGGACCTACGTTAAGTCGGTTTGATCCAATGGTTGTCGTGCACCCTACCAGGCTATAAATAGAGGGGCAGACTCCCCCTCTCCAGGGCATCTCATCTCATTATTCTTCTCCAGAGCAAAAATCTAGTTCTTGTTCTGTAGTTCTAGATCTAGTTCTAGTTGTAAATTAGAGAGAGATTAAGGCGAGAGGTAAGGAGGAGTCGGGCCTGTCGGATCTTCCTCAACTTTGTAATTTTGTAGCAGCTGGTTTGTCTTTAAGCAATCTCCAGGTTCTTCAATTCATACACCCTGAGTTCTCCCTTTACTTTCACTATTTAATTTCAAGTTATTTATTGGATTCCCGCTTGCATCAAGTGTTTTAGTCTTTGCTAAGCTAGAGTAGTAATTAATAGGTTAGGCATGGTGCCTAGTCTTGCGATTACCTGGAGTTGCACCCAACCTTCACGGATAGTCGTGGTAGCCCTAGGTGGTGACAGCCCTGATGGTCAACATATTCCACCACGTTAGGGTTGGTGTCTGTAGGACGGTAGTTAGAGCTTCCTATCCCCCTTCTCATCCCTTTCCATGCCTAGTGTTCTAATGTCCCAATATAGATAATCTTGAAGTATCTATGATTCTTAGATCAACTAAAGAACTCTTAGGAAACTTACTCTCTACCATTATAATATTATATCTTACCTACCAAAAACAATATTTCTTACCTACTAAAATAATATATCTTACCCACTAAATTATATCTTATCTATCTTTGGATGATCTTCTTTTGTTGCTGGCCACTTCGCGTTCCTCGTGGAAAATCGATACCCTTGGAATACTCCCGGGTGAAAGCTACAGTGGTATCCATGCGCTTGCGGATTTATCTGTGTGCATAAGAAATACCAACAAGCTATCTGGCGCCATTGTCGGGGAACGATAGCTGGACTAGTTTTGAACTTTGGTCATCCATTCACCCTTTTTACTTTTTCCTTTTTACCATCTTTCTCACCTTACCACATTCATAAATACTCTACTCCAAAGAGTGACTTGTTGGAGACTCCACCATCTTCACACCCCATTCTTACAAATGGCTATGAGCTTCGCCCTGCTTGTATAACCATGGTTTGGGAGCAATCTTTCTCTAGCCTTGGTTTAATTCACTTTGAAAATTCAACACATCCAAGTATAGAGGAGACCACAAGACCAATTCAAGAGTCACCAATCTAAGTGGAATTTTAAACATTCATGAAGAATCAACCAAAGAGATTGGAGAGGAGGATGACATCAATGAGCATAGAATCTATTCCATAACTATTTCTTTAAACCCATGCTCGTATGAGACATCTCCCGAACCCTTTGGTCTCTTTATCATTACCACACATGACATCTTCAACACCCTCATACTTTCTATTTGCAAAAACTTCAAAAGGGTAGTTGTCGATGCATATGTTTATCATAAATATTGCAGATCTCATTATGTTAAATCTTGAGATAGGTAATGTAGGGGAAATTGTCGACAGTCCTTAAATACCAAATCCATCCATCAACAAAATAAGGAAAAGGATCTATATGAAACCAATAGCTAGAAATAGGGTTTATACTGACAGAATTCCATAAGTTTTGGTGAATGTCTATTTCTGCAGGGGGTTATCAGGAAATATGGAGGAAAGGCCCACATGTAAGGTTTACATAGAGATAATTATCATCCGCAGGAAAAAGAATAGTCTAGAAGGGTCAAGAAGGCGCGGGAAGAAACGACAGGGCTAGCGGGCCCAGGGGTAGGGTGGCCGCCCTACCCCCTGGGGCGGCCGCCCTAGGGCAAGAACCAACCAGTTTCTGCCTCGCGGATCCCCCTCCACCGCCTTTGAGGTTGCATCTAAACCCTCCATTAAGGTCGGTTTGATCCGACGACCGACGTTCATTTGAGGAGGCTATATAAGGAAGGCCCCTCTGACCCTGAGAGGAGGAAGAATTCATTATTCATTATTCATCTCAAGAGGAGAGTCCCATGATCAAGCCCTAGAGCCACCACATCAAATAGATCTCTAGTTTAGCATAGCTACATAGGATTAGAACTAGGAGTCAATCTTCGATTGGTTTCCGGATCTATCAAGAGGATTCTTGGTAATTCTCTCTCTAGTTCTTTATTGTTCATCATTCTTCTTCAATATTATGAATATGACTTTGCTCTACTTCATTATATTGATTATGACTTTACTCTATTCAACTATGTTCTCAATTATATTATTCTTAGTCTATAATGATTATATACTTGGCGTAGTTAGATCTGAATCATATTCATGTTTAGGATCATGTAACATTTATCCATCAGTACTATGGGTAAATGATAGATATTGTGTAGGCGTGGTTCCTAGACCATATTTATCTGTGATTGTACCCTATATTCTGGATCGAGAGGTAGATCGCGGGAGTGACAGTCCTGTTGAGTGCTTTGTAGTCCTCCTCCCGTTTATAGGGCAGGCAGAGAAGAACCATTACGGGGAAATGATTGCTATGTTTCTCATCTTCCTTAGTAATCTCACTATGCATGATTATCTTCTTATCTCGCCATGATTTCCAAGTATAATTGCACTAATCGTAATATGCTAGACTGTATAGTTAGAATAAGTTAGGAAATATTCTTGTAGTTTGTCCTAATTTCATACTAATGACTTGATAGAATATCTGTTGAGGTGCTTATCATTATTTTATGTGGCTATATATGCTGATTAGTATATTTATCTTTTGTCACTATTCATTCATTACCTATATTTTATGGGACACTTACCCTGTATTGAGAGAGATAGATGGAACCTCTTGCAGTGATACTCATTACTCATTTATTCCTACACATTCCCTTCCTAGTGGTAAAAATATAAATAACGATCAGTCCATGGAAGAGGGTGAACAAAACTTCAAGACAAGACCATCAGAAAAGGCAAGATCAGAAGAACAAGGATGAGAGAAGAGTGAAACAAAGGAGACAATCTGTTAATGCACAACCAGTTGATCAAGAGAAGTTTCCATGAGGTGTTATGATGCTATCATTCTTCAATGGTAAAGGTAAGTTATCATCACTCTAAAAACATTTCTTTGATTCTGGTATTTCATAACTAAAGATCTAAACATGTTTGAGCTACAACTTTACTTGATCCAACTTGATTAACTCAGCATGTTAGTCCTTTAAAGCTTGATCCAAGTGCTATTTCTTGATCTCACAGTCTTAACCATATATGCTAAAATGTTGCACATCCAACCTTGGAAGATGATAATCTTAATCATATAAAAATTATCCATAGACAATCTTTCCATGTGTTAAAGCAATCTGATTAGCCATGTGTTGTGAAAATACTACATTCATGCTCATACTCTGATCTTATCACCCATGACATGGTTAAATAAAATATAAGAACATAAATTCAATTTTTGCTCAATATGTTCAGGTTAGAAAAAAATGAATAAACTTTTAGTTCTGTTGGTGTTTTCCCACCAACAGAGCCCATGCATTTGATCTTTGATTTGTTTTTATGAGCAGGACACTTCTTCATTGTACCATCAAGAGCATGGGTGGATGGCACCCTATCTTTGCAAAAGAGGAAGCAGGAGAGACAGCGTACGAGTACAATAATGGTGGGAGGAGAACAAAGCTGCACCACAAGATAAATCATATGAGTTAATCTAGGATGACGAATCAAACAAGTAAGTACTTTCTCTCTCTCCTACCTAGTCTTATCTGTAGACTATAATTCCTGTTCCTTTGTCACAAAGTAAAAATGGTAGTTACCAACACCTAATTAGTTACCTAATTAATTAGCATTAGTAATTTATCATCTTTATCTTTTTGCATATTAAAGGAAAACAAAATAAATATTTATTTATCATTGCATCATAAAATTCTAAGCCCCATGTGAGAGAACTTATGGTAATACCATAAGGAAACTTACTATGGTGGCACAAAAATAATTTTTATTTCTCTTGCATCATAAAATAGAAAATCTTACAAAAAGAGATGAGATGTTCAATCCCTGCTAGAATCTATTAAAATTCAAATTAGCTCATGAGAATATTCAATTACTCTTTTGGCTGACCGCTAACCCCATTGTCATAATGGAGCCTCGAGTTTTGGTTGTTCTTGTCGGAATATAACCATGCAGGATTGAAAGCACCAAGGAGGAGTGAGCCCAACCGGAGGCTAATTCCAAAGATATTCAAATCCATCATAGCAAAATCAAGCTTGGAGGAGGGCACCCCTAGTTACCAGGTAAGTATACCTATGCTATTTATAGAGTCTATCTTATAGTCATAACATATTAAAAAATATATGAGCACATGAAGGTTCACCATAGTATTATAAGAAAAAAATTGCTAAAAATATTTGGGCACATGATGGTCCATGGCTGTCGAGTCTTAAGAGTCCTAAATAAAGATATGATTAGTTAGGGTGTGTGTTTAGTTTACCTAGAGTCAATAAAAGATATGAACATTAATTTTGTCTTGGAGATGATGAATAGTTGCTATGTCATAATCCATTTTAAGTACCTAGTTTTCAACCTTGAATTCTCATAAGTTTTGGTTAAAACTACATTGATTTGAGAATTTACTCTGAACCTGAAACTTGTGGAGGCATTTACTTAATCTAAGTCTAGGTAATTGGGAGATATGACATGAAAGTCTGAGCTGCTATTTATCTTACTCCTAGCAATACTAAGTTCTAGTGATTTATCTTTTGAAAATTCAAAATCTTACATGATGAGCTCTTGTATGACATAGTTTAAAAATTCCTACCAAATCCATACATTTACATACATCTAGATCAGGAAGACTCATTCATGCTACTTACATTTGTATTGAGTGTTGTCAACCTTTAGACCCTTTGAAGAGTCTTGTCATGCTTTTAAAATCAGGATCACGTACACACCACCCAAATACGCACTACTCTACACTGGAGTAGGCGCAACAACAAGCCATTTCATCCACCAGGAAAAAGGTCTTACTCTTACACTGAGATTAACCACCACCAAAAATAGATATTCATTCCCATTCATTCAATAAATGCTCCAAAGTTCTTGTTATAATCTCTCGGCGGTTTTTTTCTTGGTGATAGGGGTATGAGCTATGCAAAAGCTATAGAAAAAAGAGGAAAAAAAAAGAAAAGAGAGGAATTAAAAATGGACAAGTGTCTGGTGCACCTCTCAGAAAAATAAATAAAGAATAAGATAGCTACTCCCTCCGTCTCTAAAATAAGGTCGTTTTAGCCTTCGTGATATGTCCCAGAAAGAGTGTCGCTGGAGTGTGCTCTGTACGTGTCAGGCCTATCACCGCAGCTCTCAGGTCTATCCCCGTAGTTCTACCAGGTCTATCACCCTAGCTCCCAGACCAGTCCCATAGCCCCTTTCTCCCACCGCCGAGCCTGGATTGATTGTCTGTACTACAATTATTGCAGCTGAATAGAGGTGTACAGGTCATTCTGCTCTCTCCTTGGTATTCTCACGAGATGCTAGAACGTCAGTATATTTGGGACAGAGGGAGTACTCTCTAAGCCATGTTGTTCAAAATTTCAAAATTCTAAAAGAGAGATTCATTTTAAGGAGCAAAGTAGAATTTGGTTTTCACCATCACTACCATCACCATCATCACCACCATATATCCACCATATACATACACATTCACATCTTGACTTGATTGTATGACTTGACTCTCTGTGGATCTATTGTTTGACTTTACAATATATACAAAGTAAGTATGCTAAACCTTGTTAAGCCATTCCTATGAACTCCACTATATTTACTAGTATAGGAGGGCATGAATTTATTAATGCCTCAGTTAGATCCACAAATACCACATATATAAGAGACTTGAGGGTGTCATACAATTAAGCTCTGAGTTTTATTTTGAAAATATTACAAAACCCAAAATTTTGGTAGAGTGAAGAGTTTGAGACATAGTGTCTGATTTGATTACTCTGTCTTTCAATTACTCAAGACCCAAGTGATAGTTAAAGCACCATGTTAAAGGTAATATGGGTGAGTTCGAAGGTTAGAGTATTTTTTTTCTAATTCGTAGAAGAATTTTTGTTTGAAAGCAAGTGAACTTTTGAGGTGTGAAAGCATTACAACAACTCCTGATCCAAGTTTATTAGATAGGCTTTGCTAGGGACTAGCAAAGGGTAAGCTTGGGGAAGCTTGTTGATGGTCGTTAGCGTCAACTTTTAATACAATTATAAACATGATAAATGGATCAATCAAATATAAATAATAGAAATATAGGGGTTTATCTAACAAATTCCACGAGTTTGGTGTTTCATTATTTTCTAGGGACTATTCCAGAAAAGCGTAACAAGGAAAGCAAATCAGAATAAAGATAGGAATAAATCCGTGGAGATATGGTTATCAATTTACTCAAGAAGGATCTAGATGGCACCTAGAGGAAGCAGGGCCCGAAAACCCTGTATGTGGGGTCGGTTGGCATGGCCCTGGGCCCACCTAGGCCCCCCTTATGGAAGGTTCCTCCACCACCTTAGAGGAGTGTTGACGGTAAGAATGACCCTTTTTGTTACCATCAAAATATCGACAACATCCTCAGAATAGAAGAAAGGCAAGCATAACATGAGCATATTATTCAAAATAACAAGTTTCACATGTCAATGAAGTATTTGATGCAGAGTTAGAAGAAATAGAGCAAAGGAGGGCCAGGAGGACCCACATAGTGGGTCAGCCGACCTCATGGTGGGCCCACCTGCCCTCTATCCTGGCTATGATCCAGGAGAGGCACTCCCAAGTGATTTCCAACCCTTGGATCAACATGTGTTTTCTCCCAATGGTTTAGATTTACATCACATGGATCCATGGGCCCACATCAAGGAAACAAACGTGACAAAACTTTCCAGAAGCATCAGATGAAGTCCATGACAAGTAGGACCACCCTTTGGAGAGAGGTGGTGGGCCACAGACCCTTATAGGGGGTCGGCCGACCTCCCCAGGGTGGCCACCACCCCCCACCTAGTCCCTGACCAGTGGGACATCTTCTAGAAGACCAGAGAGGGCCCATAGGCCATTTAGGAGGTCGGCCAACCTCCCCTAAGTCGGTTCAGCACCCAGTGACCACCCCACTCACTAAACACATGCTGGAAATCAACACCATCCATCCTAAGGCAGTTTAGAGGCAGTGGATCCAATGGTGGAGATTTGAAGCTTCCTGGATTGCTGAAATGGCACTAGAGTAGCCCCTACTCCACCTCTAGCTATAAGTACCCCAGTAGTGCTCTCTTATCATTCATGCCTCATTGGAGAAACTACTTAGCTTAGCGGAGCTCTGCGGTAGTGCTATGCTAGTTGGAAGAGAGTGAGGGAAGTCTTCTGGAGAAAGCCTCGGGCCTATCGGGAATCTTCTCCGGAGCTGCACCTCGGTGGATGCGAGTCTCTTGTAAGTTCAACACTTGTAAGTGATTCTTCTGAGTTCTTTATAGCATTTAGTATTCTAAATCTAGTTTAGCTATTATACAACTTTTCGCGCTTGTTCATCGCTTTGCTCTGAGTGAAGTGCTTTAATCTTAGGCCAAGGTTAAAGTAGTAAGATTAGTGTAGACGTGGTGTCTAAACTTAATCTTGCCTTTGTAAACCGCTTATCGCACGGATTGTTTGTGGTAGCTAGTAGGTGGTGACAGTCCTATCTAGTCCTTGTATTCCACCACGTGTTTAAGATAAGTTCTTAAAAGGTAGGGCCTCAATACAACATGATGGCGTGGTCCGGTTAGAGTTTTGTCTTCTTTCTGATCTATCCCATCGCCTCCTGCAAGAGAAGGGCTGATAAAGCCAGTATAACCAGTTTTACCTTGTTAGATATCCTTGCTATATCGAACCTGTCAACCCAGTTATCATAGTCTCCCTTGATCCATCATAGGACATATCCATCTTCCTAGTTAACTCACTTCTCGTTCCCTGGAAAATACGATATCTGGAATATTCCTAGTAAAAGCTACACTTGACAACCGTACGCTTGCGGTCTTTTTCCGTTTGCCACCTTTGGTGTCAACAAGCTTTCTGGCGCCGTTGCCGGGGAACGGTAGCTGTTTTAACTAGAATCTTTTGGTCCTATTTTATCTTTGTTTGATTTCATCCTTTCCTTCCACATACACATATGGATCAAACACCTCTTTTTGAGTATGGTGCTCCAACGGGTGCTAGGTTGGAGCCACCTAGTTCATCTCAGGCCGTGTTGGCCGTTCGTTATGAGCTTCGCCCAAGTCTCATAGCAATGGTTCAGGAAAAACCTTTTTCTAGGGACGAAGATGAAAATCCTTACACTCACCTATGTGACTTTGAACAATTGTGTTCATGTGTCCACATCCAAGGGATGAGGCGAGGTACTCTTAAGTGGAAGCTATTTACGTTCTCTTTGACGGAAAAGCCACACAATGGTACGCTCACGACGTATATGGTGCAAAGGGAGAATGGGAGAAATTGCAATCCAAATTCTGTTTAGCTTTCTTCCCTATCCCCCGTGTTATTCATCTTCGAGTAGAGGCTCCTAACCTTTAAACAAAAGGAAAAGGAATCTCTAGGTGTGGCATGGGCCTATATTTAGATCTATCATCATCCGACCCTGATCTTGCTATAACCGAGCCTACATTGTTACAACACTTTTAATGTGGTCTTAGCAGAGATTCCGCACAACTTCTTGATATCTCTTCCGGGGAGCCTTCCTGTGTTTACCCGTTAGTGCAGGGAAAAGTCTTCTCACGAAGATTCCTGAAAACACCCCCTACACTAACGATTATGATGAGAGACCCGTGGAAGAACAAAAACGAGACCCCAGACTAGAAACAACATCGATAGCCGAAACTCTTCCTTCTAAATCCCAAGATCCTGCTATCGAACCTGAACCACCAAGGGAAGAAGAAATTCAACCCTTGGAATTTCCCCTTGATATCGAGGCTGATTTATTTTCTGATTTTGGAAATGCCTTGAATCAATCTGTGCAAAAGAAGTCTTCTGCTCGCAAAGCTCCTAACCTTCACATTCCTGGTCGCATAGAGGAAGCCTACCTCTAGGAGACGGTTCAAGAGCTAGCTTCTATCATGAGCAATGAATGGTTAGAAGAGGCCGAATCTTCATTCGAGCTGATTCGAATCCTTTCTTCCTCCACAACCATTCCTTGTCAAATCAATAGAGCAAGATTAGACTCTCTTTACGATCCTGCCGTAGGAGTAAGCATTATGTCTAAGTCATTAGCTAATGCTCTCCTAGGTGATTTAACTCTAACTCTAACCAATAAGTTCTTGAAGCTTCCTTCAGGACAATTGATTGAGAGTTGTGGGATCGCATAGACCATTCCTACACTAATTAACAAAGTCAGCATCCTCTTGAATTTCTTCATATTTGATATTGAGGAATTTGACTGGTTAATTGGGTATCCACTCATGAGATTTCTTGATGGATCTCTTGATGGAAGCCTTAAGGGTCATCTTGGAAGTAGTATCGAACTCTGGATTCTACTAACCAACTCCATAAACACCATGGTAGAATCACTCCCAGAATCTGACCCCATAGAGGAAGTGATGGTTGCATCTCTTCTAGAATCATCTCATCCTGATCTAGAAGAAGACTCTGAACATTTCATCCTAGAAGAAGACGATCTAGAAGAACCTATAGATCTGGAGAAATCCAAACCTCCATCTAAGCCCTCTATAGAACTTAAACCTCTTCCCACTAGTTTAAGATATGCTTTCTGTTGGTATTTCTTATGACTATTGGATAAATCAGCAAGCGCACAGATTATACCGCTGTAGCACTTCACCTAGGAGTATTCCGGGGTATCGTAATTTATATTTTCCCAAGGGAAAGCTGGGCTAGAAATGATAATTAGAGAGAGATCCTAGAGAGCACCTCAACTTAGTACCAACTAGTATAGAGGGGTAAACGATATATGTGATAGGAAGGGGTTGATGAATGAAGAAGCTACGGTAAATGATACTTAGAACGGACTAGATAGATTAGCTAGGTGGGAGGACGACGAGAAGAGTAAAGGGACTCCTAAGCAATTCACTCTACTTCAATATACTTAGCTAAATAACTAGTCTAAACACTATAGTTTGCCTCCTCAATACAAGTATGCTAGGCGAGGGGATAGATCAGTAGGAGGACAAAACTCCTACCGGACCGCGCCCTCTTCTTACAGGGGCCTTACTTTTTAAGAACTTGCCTAAGAACACGTGGTGGAATACAAAGACTAGACAAGGATGTCACCTCTTGCTAGCTACCACAAACAATCCGTGCAACAAGCGGTAACCAAGGATAGGTGATGTATAAGCACCACGCTTACACACAACTTATTACTTTGACTATGATCTATAATCAAAGCACCCTATGATAGGCAATTATCGCATACGGGAAAGACGACAAGGATCACAGACTATGAATGTAAAGGCTATTAAAGAGCAAAAGTATATAACAATACTATATCTAGTATAGTAATGCTCAAAGTAAATACTAAGTAAAGTAGAGAGAAAGAATAATATATTGATAAAGGTAAAGTCTTACAAAGAAGGAAAGATACAAGAGCTATACCAGACTCTCCAGAAGACAACTCCGGAAATCCCGAGCACAGCTCGACTCAACTCTAACTCCCACTCTAGACTAACTCCTAGAACAATCTGAGGAATAGAGCTTGTAGGCTTCTTCACCATGTGTAGAGTGGGGGGTGTGACCCTCTATTTATAGTAGGGGGTGGAGTAGGGGCTACTCCAGCGCCACGTCAGCGATCCAGAGCCTTCCATCCTCCACCCTTGGATCAAACCGCCTTAGAACCGACCATGGGGTGGATGGTGTGGATTTCCACCATGTGCCAAGGTGTATGGCGGTTGGAGGGACCCAACCGACCCTTAGGGGCGGTCAGCCGACCGTCCCTATGGCCGGTGGGCCCTCCTTTGGCCTCCTGGTGGTGGTCCCACTGGTCAGGGACCAAGTGGACCCTGGTTGGCCTAGATACGGGGTCGGCCGACCCCCCCCTTGGGGTGTCTGGCCCACCTCGGTCTCCCAGCTACTGGTCCCACCTGTCATGGATGTTAGGTGTTGATTCTGAGATGTTTGTCACGTTTATCTCCTTGGTGTGGGCCCATGGATCCATGTGCTATGCATGTGAGTCGTTGAGAGAAAGCACAGAGTGATCCAAGGGTTGGAAATCACTCTAGGATGCTTCTCTTGGATCATGGCCGAGAGGGGAGCCAGGTGGGCCCATAGGGTGGTCGATCGACCCCCTATGTGGGTCCCACTGGCTCTCATTTGCTTCATTTGTTCATTCCTGCACTCAAACACTCATGGACATGTGGAACTGGTTATTTGATAAAATATGCTCATGATGTGTTTGTTTATCCTTGATCCCGAGGTTGGTGGCATCATTTTAGCTATATAAAAGTTGATCATAATTTATGCCAACAAGATCCCCCAAGCTTAACCTTTGCTCGTCCCGAGCAAACAATCAAACTTGACTCGATGGATCAGGAGTTGCTACTATGCTTCATATTTCAAGAGTACTAAATCTACAACAATCATACTTCTCTTTTGAATGGAAAAATTAGCAAATAAAGACTCACCCATATTACCTTAGTCCTTCATGGGGCTTATAGCTTTATCCTTTGTCTTGAGAGGTTGAGAGATAGAACAACTTGACTTGAGCACTAGTTTTCTCATTCTTTCACAAGTTTCATATCGGAGGTTTTGCAAGATTTTGTAAAAGAAAACTTAGTGTTCCTCAAATGATACTCTCGAGTCGCTCATAAGGTGTATGATTCCTCACCAAGGCATATGTCAACGTTTGCCTTCTTTCTTCCTATCTCTAAAGCTTATGTAGAGCTATAGGTAGAGATCAAAGATGTAGCAAACTTACCTTGCATATATTGTAATGTCAAATTCCGGATCCGAGGAGAGAAGTGTCATACTCTTAGATCAAGATGTGCAAGTGTGTGGAAACATGGCAAATGATTAATACTCCTATATTGGGATGATCTCTCTCTCCTAACTTATTATTTTGAGACATAGCTATCATAAATTCTTCTTTTTTTTTCTTTTTTTCAAAGAGCTTTGGAATGCTCATAAATTTGGGACTTTAGAATGCCCTTGAAATTTTCATAATTTTGCATAGTCTATGTCTCATTTACTAGCATCAACTAGAGAGAGTTTTTCTACTTAGAGCATGGAGTATGAACTATGTGGAAATGTAAGGCATGTTTCTGCGTACTTCTAGTGTAGAAGCAGCATGTATATGTGGCGTGTACATGATCTTGATCTTGGGAGCATGATAAATGTCTCAACAAGGGTCACAAAACTTGACCAAACTCAACACAAAGCAAGCAGCTTATGTAGAAATCTTATATCATGAAAGAGCATGTATGACTTTGGTAGGAATTTTCACCATTGAGGAAAAAAAGTGTTTTGTCATTTTAATAAATAAAACTCCGATAATCATTCTTGCTTAGAACAATATTATAGCAGCTCTTATCTCGTCATATCATGTCTCACAACAACTTAGACTTAGTTACAGCATTCACAACCCACAAAAGTTTGAGGTTCATGATGTTTTCTTTTAAGCCAAGTGATCCATACTTAGAGAAATACCAAGTTGTAAACTAAGTACTAGAGAAACATTTAACAGAGCAACTATTCATCATTTCCATAGGAGATATTAATTTTCATCGAACATGTGAGAGTAGAGAAAGTCTTTTTATTTTATTTTATTATATGCATATGTTTTTTGAGAAGCAAAGCAAAGATAAGCAAGGAAATGCATAGATATAAATTCTGAAATTAAAAACTTACCTTAGTGGGGAAGGGAACCTCCCCCAAGCTTGTCTTTTGCTCAATAGTGCGGCGGATGTGGATGTTGTTGCTGCCACAGGTCCCAATGCCGGTGTTGTTCTTCTTGCATTGCTTGAATGTATCCGGCAGTTTGCAGGACGATGTGTGTTGTCTCGTCGTGCTCAACACGCAACTCACCAAAGGTGTTGGTGAGATAATCAAATTGTCGGCGCAGTTCATGATGCTCCCTTTCTCGTGTGGACGAGAAGGATGCTCATGCTCGTTGCAGACGTGATGGTCGAGGAGGCATGCCACTAGAAGTGTGCATGGGATCGGAAGATGCATGGTCTTCCTCCTCGCCAATAGCTCCTCGGGAAGGACTACCTTGCTCAAGATGAACAAAGTGTAGCCCCTCATGAGCTCTTCTGTCCGGCCCTACAAAACCTCTTTGCCCAATACCTTGATCTAAATCAAGGGTTAGTTTACGGGTCCTATACAATTGAAATTGCCTATTTGGAAGAGGCACCTCAATTGTATGGCCACTATAAATCATTTTAAGATTACCATTGGCATCTCTTTTTAGCATGTTGGTAAATGTAAGGTATTCTTCTGAGATCATAGCTAAAGGAGAAGAGATGTAAACAAAGGGTTGCGTTCCATTTAGCAGATTCATGGACTCGGCAAGACGAGTAATTAAAGATGTGAATTGAATAGATTCATTACTCTCAATTGAACTTTGCCAAAATTCCACTAAGCATTTAACAGGAGAGATTTGAATTTTTTTTACCATGGCATAAAGCAATTTTAATTCCATGTCACTTATCAAACTAGCATTACTTCCAGGAAACAAAGTCAATTTCATCCAAAGATGTATGAAACGAAGGGTTGGATTGTGAATTTCCTTAGGTTTAGGATTTGAGCAATCTTTTAGAGTAGAGATAGAGAACCAAAACTTCCTGTTGTTAAACCTACGCAAGGCAGGGTCTAGATCTAGCAAGCATGAGTTTTCAAAACCAAGAGCAGCACTTAGATGACTCCAAGTTAGACTATGACTTTGATTAAACATGTGAAAGGAAATTCCAACATTAGAAACTTGGAGAGAGCATAAGAATTCTATAGTGAGCAACTCTATTCCAAACTCTTCTATTTTCCAAAAGCCAGACCAACCAATAGTGGTAAAGATAGTTTTGAATTCGTTGGTCATCCCTGCGTTGGAGAGAAGATTCGGATCCAATATCCTTGTGTGCTCGAAAGATCAATCCTGAAGAGAGAGATACCTTTGGTATTTTACTTGGTTGAACCCAAGACCACTTTGTTGGTCATAGGTCCTCATCGGGGGCACCATGAATGCCTCAATTTGAGGTACCTCATCCAGCACTTCTTCTTCCTCCTAAGGGTGTTCTTCGGTTTGGAGGTTCTCCCAAGTGTATCGGGCAGAACCTCCCCTTCTTCTTCCTTGGGAAGTGTCCTCGGATTGGTGGGAGCGTCGAGATGAGCTCCGACTCATAGCTTGCTTCATCTTCTTGAATGCAGATGTTATCGGGTTCTTCATCTTTAGAGAGGAAGAGGCAAAACTAGGACAAGGTTGTGTGTGGTGAAAGTTTTCCTAATTTTCCTTGAGGGGAGAAGCTTGAGCTAAGAGAAGAGATCTTCTTGTGGACTAGCACTACTTCTCTTGAGAGCTAAGAACTTCTCTCGAGAGAGGAGAGAGCAAGGCAAGGAGAAGCTTGAGCTAGAACTGGATTCTGGTTGAGGTGTGAGGGATTGAGCTCTCCTTGCATGTGCTTTTATAGAGGAAGGAAGTGGCACCAAAGAGGCTCCAAGGGGTGGTCAGCCGACCCCCTTGGGCATGCCCTTGGGTGCCATGATCACAAGCTTTGAGAGATTCCTTACACAAAGCAAAAGGGAAAGAGGGAGGTGACCAAAGGTGGTCGGCCGACCCCCTCAAGTGGGGATTCCACTCATGCTTTTTCTAGTGTTTGGTGAAAGATGAAAGATGCTATGTGATGTGATCAAAAGCTGAGCTAAAGTGCTCAAGATTCTCCTCTTTAAACAAAGAGTAGTGGAGGACAAAGGCATGCCATGCTTTGATCAAAGGTGATTGATGTGTTTCCTTTCTCAAAGCATGACAGGTGTCATGATTCCCTACTTTGGATATAGAGTAGTGGGAGATAAGGATGTGTCATACTTTAACAAAGAGTGATTGATGTACTTTAAAGTATGACAAGACAAAAGAGATATCTCCCAAAGCAAGAATCTATTTTTTAAAAGTCCCACTACTCAAATCATGAGATGCTTCGACAAAAGATGGTGGGGAAGGAAGATGGATGAACAAGCCGACCACCCTAGTCCTCAATTTTTTTTCTTTTTCTTTTACAAAGGTCCCTACATGATCCTTAATTAAATAATCCAAGATAGGGGGCATATGGGTGGTCGGCCGACCACCCTTATGACCCTACCTTTTGTCAAAATTTTAAACTATTCTAATTCTCAAGTTTTTATTTAATCTAACTTTAGTTTTCTAAATTTTAGGTATGAAAGAAATTAAAGGTTTGAACTAAATTTAAGAAGGAAATAAAAGATAACTACCGATTTACCTTTCGACGGAGGCTCCTTGATTTTAAGTCCTCAGAGTAGGACTCTCCTTCTTGTTGATTCCTTGGGTGCACTCGATGACTCCGGAGGCGGAGACCGTGATGTGTACACCTCCCTTTCTTTCCAAACCTGCCTTGGATTGGCGGGTTCGTCCTCCTTGAGTTCATTGATCTTGGCCTCCGAGTATTGCTTCTTTTGACGCGGGGCTCAAACTCTTCTTCTTGGTGGTTGTGCTTTAGCCTGTTTGTTAAGTTTATAACCATTGAAAGCACATTTTACCTTGTGACTCGAGAATTGAAAATGGATTTGGCCCGATCCAACGTAGATGACTGCGTTGGTGGTGTTGAGGAAGGGCCTTCCCAAAATGACGGGGACTTCCACGTTAGCTCCCATGTCGAGGATGATGAAGTCGGTGGGGATGTACTCGTCTTGGATGTTCACCAAGATATCCCTTGCGAGTCCCTCGGGAAACCGTATGGTTTGATTTGCCATCTGCAGGCGAACACATGTGGGGACCAACGGTCCTCCTAACAAGTTGTCATAAGTTACCTTAGACATGATGTTGACGCCCGATCCGAGATCGCAGAAGGCTGTGTAGAAGGTTTGTTGTCCGATTGAGCACTTGATCGTCGGGTGGCCTGGATCTTCCTTCTTCATGATGAAGGGATTATCAAGAAGATAGCCCCCATAGGAGTGAAGTGGAGGCTTACCGAACTTTGTTGTTACCATGTTAACATGCTCAATTGAATCCTCTGGTTTCCCAGGAATTTTACCTTGTTCTATGGATGGCATAGCTGCTGCTAATTGAGCTAATTGGGTTTCTAGCATTTTATTAAAGCTCAATTGATTTTTCATGGCAGTTGAGAAGCTATCTATTTTCTCACCAAAGCTTTCAAGAACTTTATCATTGGCAATCATATTTTTATTTATACCATCATTAATCTTTGATTGCCCAAGAACAAGATCTTTCAATGAAGGTTGGTTATTGTAAGAATTGTAATTATTATAATTGCTATTACCTCCATTACCTTGGTAGAAGGGCTGTGAATTCCAGCTTCCTTGTTGTTGAGGTTGATACCCGTTGTTGTTGTTATTGTTGTTGCTGATGAAGCTTACGTCCTCCTTTGAAGTCTCGAGGCAATTGTTGCCTGAGTGATCATTTCCTCCGCCCACCTCACACCATGGATCAGCTTCAATGGCTTGTGCAGCGGCGACGGGGTAGATGGCCTCTCGTTCCTTTTTGGAACTCTCTTCTATCTTCTTCATTTGGAGGTCCATCTTGGCAGAGAGCATGTCCACCTCATTGACAGTGTGCATACCTCTTCTCTTCGGTTGGAGTTGTTCCTCACCCCATCCTTGGTGGATCACCATCTTCTCGATGAGGTCCTTGGCATTCCTCACTGTGTGTTGGAGGAACGCCCCTCCAGCGGCAGCATCAAGGTGACTACGGGCCATGTTGGTCAGCTTGTGGTAGAATCCTTGGATCAGGAGCCATTCATCTATCCCATGATGAGGATAGGCATGAACGTACTCCTGGAGACGCTCCCATGCTTCGGGAATCGTCTCGTCAGATTGTTGCTGGAAACTCGAGATCTTTCCACGAAGAGCATTCGGTTTGCCCGTCAGGAAGAACTTCTTGAGGAATGCGTTAGCACACCTCTCCCATGTAGTGGCTTCTTCTTTGTGGGTGTAGAACCATTGCTTCGCCTTCCCCAATAGCGAGAATGGGAAAAGACGAAGGCAAATGGCGTCAGACGCCACTCCCTAGATAGTGAATGTGCCACATAACTCCATGAAGTGCTGGAGATGAGCATTGGCATCCTCATGGGGCTTTCCGCAGAATGGGTTGACCTGCACCATGTGGATCAAGGCGGGCTTCAACTCGAAGGTGGCATCCCCGAAGTTGACCTCGGGACCCTGAGCTACGTGGGTAGCTGATGGAGCTGAGAAGTCAGAGATCGCCTTCTGGGCCATAGCTTCCTTGTGTGGTGGTGTAGAGCCTCCTTCCTCCAACGGATTCAGATTCGAGATGAACCTCTGAGGTGGGACTTAACGATGTCTTGTCCTCCTCAACAGCTGCTCCAGATCTTCTAGATAGTTTCCCAGCAGTTGGAAACTGCTCATAAACTGTCTGGCTTCAAAAGAAAGAAAGACACATACATGGGTAAGCCCCTATGACTAATTGATAGCTAAGTTAACGAGAATCTCTGGATTCAATCTAATTAAAATTTCTAGGCTAAGCTTTCCCCGGCAACGGCGCCAAAAATGCTTGTTGGTATTTCTTATGACTATTGGATAAATCCGCAAGCGCACAGATTATACCGTTGTAGCACTTCACCCAGGAGTATTCCGGGGTATCGTAATTTATATTTCCCCAAGGGAAAACTGGGCTAGAAATGATAATCAAAGAGAGATCCTAGAGCGCACCTCAACTTAGTACCAACTAGTATAGAGGGGTAAACGATGTATGTGATAGGAAGGGGTTGACGAATGAAGAAGCTACGGTAAATGATACTTAGAACGGACTAGATAGATTAGCTAGGTGGGAGGACAACGAGAAGAGTAAAGGGACTCCTAAGCAATTCACTCTACTTCAATATACTTAGCTAAATAACTAGTCTAAACACTATAGTTTGCCTCCTCAATACAAGTATGCTAGGCGAGGGGATAGATCAGTAGGAGGACAAAGCTCCTACTGGACCGCGCCCTCTTCTTAAGGGGGCCTTACCTTTTAAGAACTTGCCTACGAACAAGTGGTGGAATACAAAGACTAGACAAGGTTGTCACCTCTTGCTAGCTACCACAAAAAATCTGTGCAACAAGCGGTAACCAAGGATAAGGTGATGTATAAGCACCACACTTACACACAACTTATTACTTTGACTATGATCTATAATCAAAGCACCCTATGACAGGCAATGATTGCATACGGGAAAGGCCACAAGGATCACAGACTATGAATGTAAAGGCAATTAAAGAGCAAAAGTATATAACAATACTATATCTAGTATAGTAATGCTCAAAGTAAATACTAAGTAAAGTAGAGAGAAAGGATAATATATTGATAAAGGTAAAGTCTTACAAAGAAGGAAAGATACAAGAGCTATACCAGACTCTCCAAAAGACAACTCCGGAAATCCCGAGCACAGCTCGACTCAACTCTAACTCCCACTCTAGACTAACTCCTAGAAAAATCTAAGGAATAGAGCTTGTAGGCTTCTTCACCATGTGTAGAGAGGGAGTGTGACCCTTTATTTGTCGTAGGGGGTGGAGTAGGGGCTACTCCAGCACCAAGTCAGCGATCCAGGGCCTTCCATCCTCCACCCTTGGATCAAACCGCCTTAGAACCGACCAAGGGGTGGATGGTGTGGATTTCCACCATGTGCCAAGGTGTATGGCGGTTGGAGGGACCCAACCGACCCTTAGAGGCGGTCGGCCGACCGTCCCTATGGCCGGTGGGCACTCCTCTGGCCTCCTGGTGGTGGTCCCACTGGTCAGGGACCAAGTGGACCCTAGTGGGCCCAGATGGGGGGTCGTCCAACCCCCCCCTTGGGGTGTCGGGCCCACCTCAGTCTCCCAGCTACTGGTCCCACCTGTCATGGATGTTAGGTGTTGATTCTTTGATGTTTGTCACGTTTATCTCCTTGGTGTTGTCCCATGGATCTATGTGCTATGCATGTGAGCCGTTGAGAGAAAGCACAGAGTGATCCAAAGGTTGGAAATCACTCTAGGATGCTTCTCTTGGATCATGGTCGAGAGGGATGCCAGGTGGGCCCATAGGGTGGTCGGCCGACCCCCTATGTGGGTCCCATTGCTCTCATTTGCTTCATTTGTTCATTCCTGCACTCAAACACTCATGGACATATGGAACTGGTTATTTGATAAAATATGCTCATGATGTGTTTGTTTATCCTTGATCCCGAGGTTGGTGGCATCATTTTAGCTATATAAAAGTTGATCATAATTTGTGCCAACTCTTTCCTAAAAAACGATTGTGAGGCTCCAGTAATCATAAGCGACAAACTCTCCCCTGAAGAGTCCTTCAAGCTCCTCACGGTCTTAGAAAAGCATCAATCAATCTTAGGCTACTCTCTTGAAGATCTCAAGGGCATTATTCCTGCTCTTTGCACACATCGCATTCCTATAGAACCTGAGGCCATCCCATCTAGAGAACCTCAGCGTAGATTGAACAATGTGATAAGAGAAGTAGTAAAGAAGGAGGTCTTAAACTCTTGCACGCAGGGATCATCTACCCTGTTCCTCACAATGAATGGGTTAGCCCTGTGCAAGTAGTGCCTAAGAAGGGAGGCATGACGGTCGTTCAAAATGACAAGAAAGAGTTGATTCCTCAACGGACCGTCACGAGTTGGAGAATGTGTATAGATTACCGAAAACTTAATAAGGCTATAAAGAAAGATCACTTCCCATTACCCTTCATCGATGAGATGTTGGAACGGTTTGCAAAGCATTCTTTCTTTTGTTTCCTTGATGGTTATTCGGGATATCATCAAATTCCCATTCCACCCCGATGATCAAAGTAAGACCACCTTCACATGCCCCTATGGAACATATGCATATAGGTGAATGTCTTTCGGTCTATGCAATGCTCCTGCTTCTTTCCAAAGGTGCATGATGTCCATTTTCTCTGATATGATCGAAGAAATCATGGAAGTTTTCATGGACGACTTTTCTGTCAATGGAAAGACTTTTGATGATGGTCTTGAGAATCTGGATAGAGTCTTACAAAGATGCGAAAAAAAAGAACTTAGTCCTGAACTGGGAGAAATGCCACTACATGGTTCGCGAAGGCATAGTGCTAGGACATAGAGTGTCCGAACGTGGGATAGAAGTGGATAGAGCAAAGATTGAAGTTATAGAACAGCTTCCGCCCCCCACGAATGTCAAGGGAATTCACAGCTTCCTGGGGCACGTAGGCTTTTATAGATGGTTCATCAAAGATTTCTCTCAAATTGCCCGTCCTTTAATAAACTTGCTAGCTAAGGATGCACCCTCTGACTTTAATGATGAGTGCATAGATTCTTTTCACTATCTCAAGAAAGCACTTGTCTCAGCTCCAATCATCCAACCCCCTAATTGGACGCTTCCGTTTGAAATAATGTGTGATGCCAGTGATTATGCTATCGGTGCGGTCTTAGGCCAAACCAAAGATAAGAAGCATCATGCTATTTCATATGCTAGCAAAACCTTAACAGGGCCACAATTGAACTATGCAACAACTGAAAAAGAACTCTTGGTCGTGGTTTTTTCTATAGACAAGTTTAGATCTTACTTAGTTGGAGCAAAGGTGATTATTTACACCGATCATGCTGCTCTAAAGTACTTGCTCACTAAGAAAGATGCTAAACCCCACTTAATAAGATGGATCTTGCTACTACAAGAATTTGATCTTGAAATAAAAGATAAAAAGGGAGTAGAAAATTATGTAGCCGACCATTTGTCTAGAATGCAATTCAAAGAGGCACAGAATTTGCCCATCAACAACTTCCTCAGAGATGACACACTCCTCAAGGTAACAAACTCCAACCCGTGGTATGAAAATATAGTCAACTTTATGGTCGCAGGCCATGTCCCACCAGGGGCAGATATGAAGAAACTAGTTCAGGAAAGTCGAGTGCATCTCTGGGATGAGCCATACCTCTATAGAGTATGCAATGATGGATTGCTAAAAAGATGTGTACCTATGGAGGAAGCAATCAAGATTATGGAAAGATGCCATGGAGCAAATACGAAGGTCACTATGGAGCATTCAGAACTCATGCTAAGATTTGGTAGAGTGGTTTCTACTGGCCAACCATGTACAAGGATACCCAAGATTACGTCAGAAAATGTGCAAGGTGCCAGAAGCACGGGAACATCAATTCCCGAGATGCCATGTCACTCACCAACAACCTACAAGTCGAGCTCTTTGGTGCATGGGGCATCTACTATATGGGACCCTTTCCTCCTTCGAAGGGGTGTGAGTACATCATAGTAGCGGTGGACTATGTGTCCAAGTGGGTAGAAGCAATACCCTGCCGCAAAACAGACGCAACTAATTCAAAGAGAATGTTCCAAGAAGTGATATTCCCTCGATTTGGAACTCCAAAATTAGTCATAAGTGACGAGGGATCTCACTTTATTGACAAAGGCTTCCACCAGTTCCTCACAAGTCAAGGGATTCGACACAATGTGGCAACTCCATACCATCCTCAAACCAGTGGTCAAGCAGAAACATCCAACAAACAAATCAAGAACATTCTGCAGAAGACCGTGAATGAGATGGGTACAACTTGGAAGCACAAGTTGCTAGAGGCATTGTGGGCATATCGAACCGTGACATGATAGATTTTGTTCTTAATCCAACTTAGAACTACAATCTACATGTTTTAACTTTTTTGTTCAATTTTCATGTTTGACCTTAGACTTAGCCTAGATTTAGCCTTGTCTTCTCCCACGAGAAATTTTGGCCTAATTGGCCCCAATAGGAGGTCGGGCGACCTTGTCTTGAGGCCTTTTAGCCCGAGACTGCACGGCCCGCCTAACCTGACCCGTGGGAGTCTAAAACCTGGCTCGGTCGGACTAGACCTTTCAAAGGGAGGTCGACTGACCGTGGTTCGAGCCCGTTCAACATGCCTATTGCACATGAATGTTGGACCAACGTTCCCCTTCTGATTCATCATGATCCGAGCGAGAACGAAGGCGCTGAACATTGGAATCCATCTTCTTAACCCCCTCTCCTTCTTCTTCCTCCTTCCACCTTGCTCTTCTTCACAACCAGCAAAATCAGCACCACTCCTTGCCTCATTCACACCCTCCTTGATCCTCACCATGGCTCCACCAAAAAGCAACGGAAAGATGCCGCTCATCCCCTTCAATGGAAGCCCTTCCAAGGTTCAAGACCCCATCAATGCTGACACCATGGCCGTCGAAGTCCTCGACGTTGCTCCCCTCGCCATGGCGCCGCTGCCAGCCCAGCCGAGCACCCCTAGGGGGGGTTGGCCGACCGCCTCCTGGCACTCAGAGAGGATGAGGAGCATTGCCCGATCAATGTCTCCTCGTTGCAATCTGAATAAACCGGTTGTGTGTCCGGTGACTCCCAAAAGGCCGACCACCGGCCAATTGGCGGTGAAGAAGGCCATCGTCTCCACCACCGAAGGCGATACAAGCACGAGCTACACTAGCTCGTACTCGCCATCGACACCGATGTGGATGCGCCTTCAAAGGGCCCATGGTGGACCAGGAGTAAGCAAGGTGCTTGTTCCTACCCTCACCTCTGAGGAGCGGAGGGAGGCACGCAACTCCCTTGAGTTCGAGGCATCCCGCAAGTCAGTCTGGCGGACTAGAAAACCCTCTTGGTACCAATCACATTATAGTCCTTTGTCCTTTCTACCAAATCCCATACTTGGTTTCTTGTGATGTTCAATTCTTCATGCATAGCATTCACCTAATCAACATCCATCAAAGCTTCTTCAATCTTTGTGGGCTCAATAGATGATACAAATGAAGAATGCTTATAAAATGAAACCAATCTTGATCTAGTTTGCACACCTCTACTAAAATTACCAACTATTTGATCCAATGGATGACCTCTTGCAATTGTAGTTTGTTGAAGAACTTGAACTTGGTCATTTGCTTGAGATGAACTAGCTTGTGGATCTTGCAATTGCTCATGAGTACCACTTTTACTAGCTTGATTTGCATTGATTTGCACATTTAAAGGAGGGATACTTGATCTTTATCATCTTGCACATCAATCAACTTGCTAGACCTTATGTCACCAATATCCATATTCTTCATTGCATTGATCAATGGAGTGCCTCTCGCATCATCTAAGTTCTCATCTTCATCTTGAGAGCCTTTTGTTTTATCAAACTCAACATCATGCACCTCTACAACTATATTTCTTGAATTATTCCAAATTCTAAATGCTTTGCTCGTAGTGGAGTAACCAAGTAAGAACCCTTCATCGCACTTCTTTTCAAACTTGCTCAATCTTATGCCTTTCTTCAAAATATAACATTTACACCTAAACACTCTAAAATATGTAATATTGGGCTTTCTTCCATTCAATAGTTCATAGGTGTCTTCTCTAGCATATGATAAAAATAGAGACAATTGTTGTGTTGATAGATTCAACCAAAATGAATCACTTACATTATACTCACTAAGCATAGACCTTGCTAATCAATCAATGTTCTAGTTTTTCTCTCAACAAGGCGATTTGATTGTGGAGTGTATTTGGCTGAGAATTGTTGTTTGATTCCAAACTCATCACACATCTCATCAACTCTAGTGTTCTTGAATTCACTACTATTATCACTTCTAACTTTGATGATTCTAGTATCAAACTCATTTTGGCATCTCTTGACAAATGTTTTGAATGTATCAAATACTTTACTCTTGTCAACAAGAAAAAAAGACCCATGTGTATCTAGTATAGTCATCCACTATCACAAAGCCATATTTATATATTTCCGCTAATGCTAGTGTATGATGTTGGTCCAAATAAATCCATTTGCAATAACTCAAAAGCTCTATTAGTGATCATCATACTCTTGTTTGGGTGAGTGCTTCCAACTTGTTTACCAGCTTGACATGAACTACAAAGCTTATATTTCTCAAGCACCACATCTTTCAAGCATTTGACTAAGTCATGCTTCATTAATCTATTCAATTATTTCATTCAAACATGACCAAGTCTTCAATGCCATAACCAACCCATGCTCGACTTAGTGAACAAACAAGTTGATAATTGAGTTTCACACTACTACAGAACCTGCAATCAGTGCTGGTTCAAAACCCCCCTACAGTGGCGGTTTTTGAGCCGGCGCTGGCACTTCGGCAGTGATGAGCCCATGCCATCACTGCCGGTTCGTGTTACCAACCGGCAGTGATGCTTGAGCCATCACTGCCGGTTTGTTTCACCAACCGACAATGATGCTTGAGCCATCACTGTCGGTTTGGCACCCCAACCGGCAGTGGTATTATTTTTTAAAATTGCATTTTTTAATTGTTTTATTTTCATTTGGGGTTTCTGGTTTAGGGTTTATGGTAGAGGTGGTGCGGTGGGAGATCGTGGATGTGTTTGCTATCGAACCATTTGATATCGATGTGAATTGAAGGTGGTTGTGGACTAGCGACAATACAAACCCATCACACATTTATAATAATTATTACAAAACATCCAAACAAAACTTAAAGTATCGAATTAATTGTCGCATTACAATAGCCTTTCGAGGCGGTCTTTTCCATAGTTCTTCTTGAAGTCCTTACTCTTCACAATGGATAGACATCCTTTTCTATACACTATATCGTCCAGAATAAGAACTGCTATCTCCTCTTGAAATCCTCTTATCTCAAAATCCACCAACCTATTGTGGCCCTGATCTATGCGCTGTAAATTGATACAAGATGATATTGAGATGCACATACATAAGACAAAACAATAGAATTAAAATGTGACGCGTACGTACCATGCCATCTCCTATTCCTAGTTTTGCGCCAAAGTAGCAAAGCATTGCCCACATCACATAGAACCCGCATTCGTTGTTCCTCATTGTTGATCTACGGCCTTGACCTTCTTCATATACTCCACTCTGAATGGTTCTCTCCATTTCTTTTGCATCTTAGGCTCCACATTTCTCCAATCAGGTAATGCCTTCATTCTATGTGACAATGTAAATGAAGTGTGAAGGCTCAGGACATTATTAATTACAATATCATATGTGATTGAAAATTGTGGTGATATTGGGTTCACTTACATATTTAGCACTTTGACTAGGGGTTCGATAAGTTTAAGTGGCTTCTTTTTTGAGTCCCACACCTCGATAGTTGAATTTTTAAGACTTATATCTATGAGGACATAATGGTTTCTGCAATCACAAAGTTCATGTTATTGAATGATATATCAAGAAAAAACCACTTAAGTAAGGGTCGAGAACACATACTCGCAATTGTAGGTTAGTAGTGCATTTGTTTTCTGGACTGAGAACATTCTTTCAAACTCAATCTTCAAACTTTGTGACACATATGCATCTTCGAGACCGGCTTTGCATGTTGTCTCATTTACATAGATGGGGTCCAAGAAGTCAAAATTGCTATTTCGTTTTTGAAGGCAAAGTTTTGCACCAGACCTGCAAAATAAACATGCATGGATATATTCAAATGCAGATCACGTAGTTTATTATAACGTTGTTAGGGTATGGTACTTGCATAGTCCATAACATCATAATCTACACATCCAGTGAGCGTCGTTGAAAGAGTTGAAAGAGGTCTTTATAATGAATAGTATGCACAACTTCTTCAGGATGATTAAAAATAAAACATGGAGGGATGCATACTTCAAAGGTTGCATTCTTGTCTTTGCTACTGTTACTATCTATGATGTAATAATCATGCAACTGTCGCATGTTTGTTGGCAAATTTCTATACTCTTCTTGGCTGGCGACCATAGGCTTGCCTAGTTCAAACTTGTATGCAACTTTGGCATTTTCAAATTCGGTTTTTTCAAAATAAAGATTCTCGGCATCCTCCATGCTTATGTTTAGGTCCGTGGCCAAGTTTTGTATCTCTAGTTGCTGAAAGGTGTGTATTTCTCTAGATCTTTCTTGGTTACCCCGATTTTAGCTTTGCCTTTCAAATTGGCTCTGTTTCTCAGTTATATAAGCCAATCGTTCATACAAGGCAAGTTTGGCGGCCTTTTCTGCAATCTGAGCTCGTAGAATATCGTCCTTAGTTGGCACTGGCTGCTGCCTTTTACTAGTCATCTTGGGATCTTTACCAACTGAAGCTGATGACCTCCTCTGTTGCGAAGTCGAACCTGATCTAGAGCTAGGCCGTCGAGATCCTAGCCCTGAGGACTTTGAAGCTGGTGGAGGAGGAGGAGGATGAGTCTTCTCCTTTGGCGGTGGAGAAGGAGTCTTCTCCTTTGGCGGTGGAGGAGGTGTCGATGGATCTTGACGAGGAGAGAAACTTCTTGGCGGAGGCGACCGGGATGATTCACTGTCATCATCATCATCCGAAGATGTTTGGTTATCTACTTTGATGAAGCGTTTGCGCCAGGCGACATGAGTGCCCAAGTTTTGAACTAGACGCGACCTATCTTCCTCCACTGGGAAATCAATATGTATATTATTGTACTTCTTGTCCAATATCTTATCAATGCTGACCCTAGCATACCCGAGTGGCACTGGCTTGCCATGAATGATGTTCTCTCCTCTAGGAAATGCTTGTCCGACCGCCACCTTGTCTTTGGTCCACTGCTGACGGATGTACAACCTGACATTCACAGGTTCTTTGATGTCGTCCACTAGATGAGGAGCATTGACCTCTTCATCGTCAGGCATAGGAGTTGAGCCACAGCTACTGCGGCCCTTGCCGGGCACTGGGCTATTCAAAGCCGGGATTGCATGCGGCCCTTGACTCGAACACATGGTTTGCATAGCGCTTGCCACTTGAGCAGCTATCTGTGCTTCCATGCTCTATTCTAGCTCCTCTCGCATCCTTTGGAACTCCTCTTCTCTTTTCATTCTAGCCCTTGCCCGACTCCTATAGGAAGCGGATTCACCTTCAAATGCTTTCTCCCAAGGAATTACCTCGGCTCCTCTAGTGCGATCGGGGTGCTCCTTGTTTCCAAGTGCTTGAGTGAGCACGCCATTTTCTCTATCAGTCTTGCGGGCCCCTCTATGCACTTCCTCAGTGATCGTGGAAATCTCCTGGAGGAGCTCGGTGACAGGTTCAGCCCTGGCGGAAAGGTTCCCGTTAGGATTGTATTGTGCCCCCCTTGCGAGTAGGTAGTTCACTAATCTAGGCTGCCAATCGATTGTCTGAGGCATAACGCCGCTCCGCTCTAGTGCTTCGACTTGGGCATCCCATTCTGGAATCTTCCTTACGTACCCATGCGATCCTAGGCGGTGAGGATTATTTGACCTAAGTGAGTTTGCTTTGTTTCTTTCTCTTGATGCCTTGGCCTCTTTGGATAGATTGTAAGCCTTGAACTCCTCCTAGAAGTCCCTCTGCTTGTTGAGTTCACCTCCCGCAAAATCCGGTTCTTTTTCCTCCTTGATTAGCTTGTGCAACTTTCCCTTGAAATTCTTGAAGGAGTGACCCATGATTTCCTTGGCCCTCTTCTTGACTGTCGCTTCATCACAATCATTAGGGAAAGTGAAATACCCTCTGAGCTTGTTCCAAACTAGTTCCTTCTCAACTTCTAGAACCCTCCACGGGTCTTGCTCACTTCCATTCCACCTCCTGTATTTGATCGGGATGAAGTCCGTTACAACTGCCCCGATGGTACTCTTGTATGGGCCCAATGCTTTAAGTGGCTCCACCGGCTCCCCTAGTTGATCGAACTAAGAGATGTGCCAGTGTCTAGTTGTATGAGGGAGCCTTGTTGCACCACGCTTAGTCCTTCTGGAACTCTCACCAGTACTTGGACCTTCCGGCGGAACCTGCTTCAAAATTTATAAATAAGTCCCCATCAAACTTTTCTGGCTATATCTACCGTGTTTTTAGGTATGACCTAAGTTATTACCTCGTCTCCTTGGCCCTCTTCTAGGTTTAGCATATGGCTAGGGCTCCAAGGTCTTTGATCCCCTTGCTGGTTGTCATCGGATCCTTGGTCACGTTCAGCAGGGCGACGGGTGGTGAATCAACGCTTAATTGTCATGTTTCTAGACATGAATTTCGATTATTGGTATGAACTCATAGGTAGATAGACTCAGGCATTTCATTATTTAGACTCATGTCATAAGTCATGCTATACACAAATTGTGTTAAAATTATATACAAGGATATTGGTATTAGCTCATAGGTACAAGTCATGCTTTGTCACAATATAAAGCCATGTATATATGATATAAAATTTTGCCATCTATCTATAAGTCATGCTATACATCTATCTCTCTATCTCTCTTTCTCATCACATTTAAAATAAAGAGATGATATATATATATATATCAATATGAATCTCTATCTCTCTCTATCATGACATATATATACAAAACTTGAATATAAAATTTTGCTATCTATATATAAGTCATGTTATATCTCTCTATATTTAAGTCATGTTATATCTCTCTAATCTATCTATATATCTCCCTATATATCTCTACCTATCTATAAGTACTATCTCTCTAATCTCTCTCTCTATATAAGTATATATCTCTAATCTCTCTCTATCTATCACTCTAATCTCCATGCCTTCCTTCCTCCTTCCTCTCCTCATCTATCTCCATGCCAAGCAAGCAAGCAAAAGCCCTCAGATCCATGTAGACATTTCGTCGAACACCTATAGTGCATAGCCATAGAGCTCACCTCGGTGTGGTTACGGCCGGATTTCGCGCTCCTGTGGCGTGTGCTCCTGCGGCGTGGAGCTATAGTGCACCTACGGGGGCCTTCAGCAGCGGCGGCGTCGGGAGTCGAGCAGCAGCGGCGTGGAGCTCCTGCGGCGGCGGTGGCGCGTCCATTGCCCGAGCTCGAGCGTCGGCGCGTCGGGAGTCGGCGTCGGCGGCGGCGGCGTGTCGGGCGGCAGAGACGTCGGGCTGGAGCGGTGGCGAGCTCGAGCGCCGCCGGGGAGCTCCTGTTGCGGCGTCGAGCAGCGACGTCGGGGTGGAGATTGGGTAGTGGCAAGCTCGGGCGGCTAAGTGTGGAATGGGCGCGAGTCTGAAAATTTCAGACCGCGCCCATTCCTTATATAGTCGGCCTCATCACTGTCGGTTCTTTGTACAAACCGGCAGTGATGTCCCCTGTCACTGCCGGTTTGTATGTAGAACCAGCACTGATGAAGTAACATCAGTGCCGGTTTCTGTAAACCGGCATTGATTGGATAGGCATCACTGTCAGTTGGTTATTAGAACCGACAGTGAAAGAGGCACTAAAGAAGTTGCATAATTTTTAATTCTCTACAGCTTTTGCTGAAGGAGCATATTAAAATTATGTTTAGTTTTTGAATTCCATTTTGAATTTGAATAAGGGTTTAAAATTCAAATACCCCCTTTGTAATTACTCCAAAAATTTGAATAGAAGTTGAAAATCTTCCAACATAGCTTTTGCTAGTTTTGAGAAGCTCTACATTATTGCTTATACACTCAAGGTCTAATTCTTTATAGTTTTTAAATTCCATTTTGAATTTGAATAAGGGTTTAAAATTCAAATACCCCCTTTGTAATTACTCCAAAAATTTGAATAGAAGATGAAAATCTACCAACATAGCATTTGCTAGTTTTGAGGAGCTCTACATTATTGCTTATACACTCAAGGTCTAATTCTTTATAGTTTTTAAATTCCATTTTGAATTTGAATAAGGGTTTAAAATTCAATTACCCCCTTTGTAATAACTCCAAAAATTTGAATAGAAGTTGAAAATCTTCCAAAATAGCTTTTGCTCGTTTTGAGGAGATCTACCTTATTTCTTATACACTCAAGGTCTAATTCTTTATAGTTTTGGAATCCCTTTTGACATGGCATACATCAATCAACAACGTGGTACAACTCAACAATCTCTAGAACTCCATATGATCTCAAATTACTAAAACAACATTTCATTAAGGATTACATAGTTTATGATACTCTAACAATTCACAGTGCAGGCACGATGATGGCCTCATCATGATCACTCCGGAGGTAAGCAGGTTCGTCACCCTCTTCAAGGACATGTAGGGTAACGTCCGCCCCAAAAGGAGCCATTTCTTCATAACCTTTGTACTCTTCTTCGTCTGTCACTCCGTCGACACCTACAATCTTCCTTTTTCCTTGCAATACTACATGTCGTCTTCCATTTGTATTGTTATCCCTTGCATAGAAGATTTGCAAAACATCCTTTGCAAGGACGAAGGGGTCATCTCTGTATGCGGTCTTGTAAAGATCAACGGTAGTGAACCCATCCTTGTCGGTGTTGATTTCATTCAGCCGAACCCACAGACAATGGAAAAGAGCAACTTTCAACTGATGTCCATAGTCTAGCTCCCATATCTCATCTATGAAACCATAATATGTTGCCACCACCGTGCCGTACTCATCGTGGGCGTTGAAACGAACACCACTGTTTTGGTTCGTGCTCTTTCCGTCCTGTTTTTTTTTGTGTAAAATGTAAAACCATTTATTTGATATCCTTGGTACTTCATTAGTGTAGTCGAAGGTCCCGGGGCTAAGAGATCTAGCTGACATCCCGTCACCTTTCCTAGCCTTTGGCGTCGAAACCAGTCACTGAATTCCTCCTTATGTTTTTTCTCAAGCCAAGCCTATGACCTTCCTATGTGCTTACTTTGCAGAAACTGCTTGTGCTCATCAATGTATGCCATCACACCGTCGTCCTGCTGGAGAATAGCGAAGTGTGCTTGTCTGAAGGAGATGACTTCGTCTATTTTGACAGCTTTCTCACCTATTGTTCCTTTGCCCCATAGTCTTCCATCGTGATGAGATACTGGAACTCCAACCCGCTTGATGTCCAGATAATATGTGGAGAACTCAATAGCCTCCTCTATTGACCATCCTTCTACCATGCTCCCTTCTGGTCTGAATTTATTCCTAACATACCGCCTAAAAACTTTCATCAGCCTCTCGAAAGGAAACATCTGGTGTAGGTACATTGGGCCAAGGGCTTTTATTTGATCCACAAGATGAACAAGTAGATGCACTGAAATGTCGAAGTAAGTCGGTGGGAAATGCATCTCAAGCCTGCATATAATCTCGGCTATCTCCTGCTTCAGGTGGTCTAGCATGCCCACTTCAATGACCTTTTCAGAGATCACATTGAAGAACGAACACAACTTTATGATTGGAGCGCGGACCTTGTCAGGGAGGATACCTCGCAGGGCAACTGAGAGCAGCTGAGTCATTATGACATGACAGTCATGGGCCTTCATAGAACCATAGTTAAACTTAAGTTCTCTCATGTTAACTAGCCTCTTCGGGTTCCCACAGTAGCCACTCGGTACTTTGAGATCATTGAAGAAAGAAATAAGCATTTCTTTTTCCTCCTTTTTCAGTGTCCATGATGCCACCGGAAGTTTCAAGTGGCCATTCTCATTAGTTACTGGGTGCAACTCCTTCCTAAGGCCCAGGTGTTGCATGTCCAAGCGTGTCGCGAGAGAATCCTTGCTTGTTCCCCCGGTGTTCATCAACGTGTTAAGTGTGTTACCGCACATGTTTTTAGTTATGTGCATTGGATCAAGACAGTGACGTACACTCAAAAGTGGCCAATAAGGTAGTTTCCAGCAGATTGATTTTTTCTTCTTGATACTATCGGTTGGCACTGCTACTGCCCCGTCCCCCTTCCCAAGGATAACATTTGTTAGTTTGCTTAATTGTTGAAGCATCTGTTTCCCGTCTCGATACTTTGGAGGTCCACGTTTCTTAGTAGTCCCATTAAAATCTTTTGTATTCCTACGGTAAGGGTGATCACGACGTAGGAACCTACGGTGTCCCATGTAGACCATCTTCCTGTTTTCTGGTAGATGGGTAGCATCAGTCTCGTCCAAGCACTCGACACACCCAGTGTATCCTTTTGTCTTCTCTCCAGACAAGGAACCTCGCCCTGGTAGATCGGTGATTGTAACGATAAGCACAGCCTTTACCGTGACATGTTCTTTCTTGTACTCATCCCAAACATCCTTCACACCCGTCTCCCACATCTGTAGTAGTTCATCGATCACTGGTTCTAGAAGCACATCAATATCATTACCAGGTTGTTTTGGTCCTTGGATTAGTAATGACATCTGGACGTATGACCGTTTCATACAAAGCGAGGGTGGAAGGTTGTATATACATAGCGTCACTAGCCAAGTGCTATGATTGGTTCTAACCTGGTCAAACAGGTTCATCCCATCCGTGCTCAAAGCTAACCACAGATGCCTTACCTCTCCACTGATGTTCATATAGAACATAGTGTTGATAGTCCTCCAGTCCGAACCATCGGCGGGGTGCCTCATCATTGAATCTTTCTTTCGCTCTTCGCCGTGCCAACGCAACAACTTGGCCGACTTTTCATTTGCAAACAACCTATGCACTCGTGGAGCTATAGGAAAATACCACACAGACTTTACGGGACCTCCTCTGGTCTTGCTTCCATCATTTGATGGCCCTTGCTTGTATCGGGGAGTTTTACACTTGGGACATGCATCCAAGTCTTTGTATTTCTCTCCACGGTACAATATGCAGTCGTTGAAACACGCGTGGATTTTCTCAACCTCGAGGCCAATTGGGCAAATCATTTGCTTCGCAAGGTAAGTCTTTTCTTTTAACTCGGTATCCTTTGGGAACAGTTTATGTAGTATACCTAACAAGTTATCGAAGCCTTTATCACTCAACCCATTCGTTGATTTGAACTCCAATAGCATGATGTTGGCTTCTAGTTTGCTTATTGGGCAGCCCGGATACAATGGTGTTTTTGCATCCTTTCTCATCATCTCTAGTTTTTTCAACTGTGAAGCACTAAGGAATCCCCCATGCACATCATGTAGAAGCTGTGAAATGCCATCATTTTCCTCTGTGTCGTCAGCTAATGTATTCACACACACATCATCATTGGTAGGCACATCTTTTGTGTAATCATGAATATACAATAATGCTACACTAAGCATGGGCACATCATCATTAACATTTTGACCAACCTCCCCATGCAAAGTCCAAATCATGTAGTTTCTCATGAACCCCCTTGTGATCAAGTGCAAACGTATATGCTCCACGTCGCCCCATTTTCTCGTATTCTTGCAGTCTTTGCATGGACAGAATACAAGATGTGAGTCCCCAGCATTGGCTCTAGCTCGCTTGATGAAATCGTCGATGCCCATCAAGTACCGTGGGTCTGTATGTGACAGATCGTACATCCACCCTCGAGCCATGTTTGCACTCATAAAATAAAATGGGCAGAGCAGAGGAAACATAGGAACATATTAATAAGAGCATTTTTGAACAATATTCTTCAATATAATTTGAATTTGGTCGTGCTATAAACATTGAGAGAACAAATAGATAACAATGGAAGCATGGAGTATTAAATGTAAGTATTAAATGCATGCATGGAGTATTAAATGTAAGTAATAAATACTGAATCTATTCCACATCCCATCAAATCTTTCATGCATGTATTGAGTATTAAATGTAAATAATAAATATAACTAATTACAATTTTTATCCATAATTTTCGAGACGAATCTTTCGAACCTAGCTACTCAATGATTATACAATAATTACCCAATAAAAACAAAGTGCTACAATTTTTCTAAATAATTTTGGATCTAAAAGCTAGAAAAAATTGACACAAATTGCAACATCCCTGTTCTTGATCATGAAAACTAGCATAACTCTAAACTATGGATTTACACACAAAAACAATGTAAACCGACAATTCTAAAGAATTATGCTTGTTACTAAGCAATAGCAAGAAGATATGAAGATTCAAGAGTGAAGAGGAGCCAAAAATCGAGATCAAGAAATCCACCAGCCGCAACAATGGAGAGATGGAGCTCCTCACGCATTGTTCTACACTGTTGGGGCAGAGGAGGGAGAGGAGGAGAGGAGATCGAAGCTTTATACTGTACACAACATCACTGCCGGTTCAAGACACTAACCGGCAGTGAAACACAACATCACTGCTGGTTGGTGGCTTGAACCGGCAGTGATAGGGCCGAGAGGCATCACTGCCGGTTCAAGCCACAAACCGACAGTGATGTTGTGTTTCACTGCCGGTTCAACGCCTGCCCCCAATAATTGGGGGCCTGTCAGAGCCTGAACTGGCAGTGATGAGGCATCACTGCCAGCCCAAACACAACCGGCAGTGATGGGCTGACAGTGATTGTCGTTTCTGTAGTAGTGTCACTAGCATTAAAATCAACCAAGTATAGATTCTGATATCTAAATCCTTTGAATATCAAGTTAGATCCATCCACATTTTTTATCTCTACATCATGAACTCCAAACACGCACTTAAATCCAATATCACATAATTGAGCCATAGATAGCAAATTGAAGTTCAAGCTCTCTACTATCAACACATTTGAAATGTTTAAGTCATTGGATATTGTAATCTTACCAATCCATTTAACCTTGCCTTTGCCTTTGTCACCCAATGGGATAGAATCAAATTCATCATGCCCATTTAAACTCATTGAACTGATCATTCTTGAATCTCTAGTCATGTGTTGTGTGCACCCACTATCAAGCACCAATGCCTTTCTCTAGCTTTGTAATTAACCTACAAGAACTCATGAATTCTTTTTAGGTACCCAATCTTGCTTGGGTCCTCCAAGGTTAGTTACTAGGTTCTTTGTACCCAAATGGCTTTTTTCTTTGTGCACACAATTGGTGCACCAATGAACTTAGCATATACACCATGTACACCCATGGTAAGCATTTAAAAACAATCAAATTGAATTGAGGATACATTAGAAAATGGTGTTTTGATCTTGTTCTTGCAATATTGATCTATGTGCTTGGATTGCTTGCAACTATTGCAAAATTGACCATTGACTCTCACAAATCTATCTTTGGGAGTTCAAAGGCCGCCTTGCCTTTCTTGAAGGTTGTTAACACCATATTTTGGCAAGACCAAATAAATACTGGTGAGTCCCGAGAACGGAGAAATATGCTGCACATAGGTCGACCCAGAAGGCTGGTTAAGGGAACCGACTCGGAGGAGATAACGCGTATCGACTATTGAGATACGTTCAGTGGGCTGCGCCAAGGATTGAGGCCCAAGACATCCAGGTTTCCTTATTTTGGCCAGCGGCCGATTTTACGCTAGGGTTATGCTATGTTCTATAAATAGCAAGGGCTAGGAAACGAGAAAAACATCCAATCAATCAAATACACAACTAGTTCTTGGTTCTGGCCTTCGGCCACCCGTAGGAGTAGGAGTAGAGTAGATTTCGGTGAACCTTCGATGGATTGAGCTGCATCGACTAGATCGACCTCGGTTTGCTTGTAAGTCTAGCCTTGGTTCATGTCTTATTTGTACGGTTGTATTGTGTAACTCGTGTAAGCTCAGTATGAGCTAGTTATCGGTTTGAATCTATTGTTCATGGGGCTGCATTGCTTCAATCTCACATGAATCATGGCTTCAAGCTAGTTATCGGCTCTATTAGATTGGCGATCTAATAGATTCATTAAGTTATCAGTATTATCTATTATGCTTTGTTTAATATATTGCTACAATATCATGCCCAATCTCATCTGATGGATTGGCCTGCGCTTCATTTTCTATCTAGATCTATTGCCTCTGTTGCATTTACTTTTACACTTAGAGGGTGATAGATCTAAGATCATATCTGTAACACCCTAGTGTTAAGCATTGCATAATCTATATGATCATTTGCAAAGCATTCATTGCATAAGCATCATTATGAAGCATCATGGCATCTCATACTGAAACTAAGTTGCAAGTTAACTTTGCTTGGAAGGTTTGAAGTAAGATGAGTTTATAAAAATGGTTGGTGTTTGAATTTAGTCTTAAAAACACTACACATATTTAATCTTGCTTTTAACCCTAGGTTTAATACCAGCAATAAAAGTTTAAAAGATATTTTGAAAATCATATCTTTAATTAAAAGAAATTCTTCCAATTGGTTTTAAATCCTAATTCAAGAACTATAAAGAATTTGGCCTTGACCTCTTAAGCAAAAAGGTAATTTAAGATCTTTTGAACAACTTTGGTATTCACACCAAAGCTTGGTTTTGAGTTTTTAAACCTGTTTGAAAAAGAAACAAATCAAAACAAACAAATGAAAATAGAAAGGAAAAAGAAAAAGAAATTTCTTACCTTAGCGGGTCGGCCGCAAACCATCCGGCCCAGCAGAGCAAGCCTGATATGACCACGCCAACAAGCAAGCCGACCTCATCATCAATCAATCCGACCACACCAGCCCAAGACATTGATGGACCGATCACACGTAGCCGAGCAAAGAAACTACAACAAGAGGTGCACGCGCTACTTTGTGAAATTCATGTTCATATTAATGATAATTATATACTACCTAAGTGATGCAGGCTATTATTGCTCAGGTTTACCAAGGAGGATGACATGGATACATCAAGAGTGGACTACACAGAAGAATCACGTTCGAGTCAGTCCAACGTGACAGAACTGTCTAGAAGAAATAGTCATAACTTTTGATTTCCAAAAGCTATGAAGGTGATTGAGGACTTGTTGGAAAGCTTATCAAGTCTAGTTTCCAATGCATAAAGTGCGTTTGCATGCTCCATTTATTCTGGCAACTAGTTTTAGTGCAGACTGGTCAGATGGTTGACAGTCAGTCTGTTGGTCAACTTCTCATGCAAAAATGTACCATTCTACAATATCTCATTGTGCGTTCTGCACATGGTGTGAAAGCTTATCAAGTTAGCTTTTCAACGCAACAAACCCCACGTCATTTGGAGTTCTCAAGTTGGAGTTATTGTCAAAACACTGAAGACTGCACAGAAGTTCAACAGCCACGCGGGAACTCTCCATGTTCACATAGTTCGCATCTTTTGTTTTATTTCGAGTTTCCACGTATCTAGTATTGTTGTTGCTAGTATAAATACCCCCTAGAGTCATTGTAATCTCAGACTTTTGATAATTGAAATACAGAACCCCTTTGTTCAGCTGTGTGCTAACAAACTTTGAGAGTGATCTTTATCCCTTTGCTCTTGTGATTTCCTTCATGGATTTAAAGAAGCGGTGGCTTCATCCGCTCCCAATTGGTGCTCCTACTCCCTTCAAGGTTCTCCTTGATTGATTGTAGGTTGTGTTGGTTGGTTCTTTGAGAGTGTGGTTGGGCGAATCCTCAATTCAGGTTGCCGGTTAAAGACGGTGGTTGGCTTCGAGTTTTATTTGTCAGGTTGCACTAGTTATCGCTGCTTACAACAAGTTATCTCGGCTTCTCTAAAGCTAGTTATCTGGATTTCATCCTACGTCATGAAGATCGGGACATCGTATCGCATCATCTGGTATCAAAGCTTTTGTTACCACGGTAGGATTCATTTCCCTTAGCTACATATATTTTTGTTTCGTCCTATCCACCAAAAAGCCTAAAATTTTGTTTAGCCCTTTGTTTCAATCTATTATTTTAGTGAGTTTTGTTAACTTTCAGTCCACTAGAGTCTTTGTTTTAGTTGCTGATCATTCCCCTTTGTGTGTCCTTTGAGCCTCTGTTATATATCTGAAAATCCCTACAAAAAGAAATTATATCTATAGCCTATATCATCCTTCGTGATATCTTTGATCCTATCAAGTTTTAGCTTCTGTTTGTGTTTTCATTGTTATCTTAAGTGTGCAAGTATCTTATCTGAACTCTGTGTTTTGTTCTATAGAAAAAAAAGAACAAAGAAAAGTGCAAAAAAAAATTAGAATTAAAAAAAAGTGTTGAGAAAAGTTGAAAGATCAGTTGTTTTATGTGCACAAGTGCTCCAAAATTTTCATATCAAGTTGTGCAACCAGTTTGCTATCCATGTTGGTGCAAAATTTTGGTTAGGTCTGATTACAACTCTTGCATCCTAATCATACCCCTTGTTTGCATCAATTCTGAAATTTTTTTGCGCGTGTGTGATCATTTTATATCTCATTCCTATCTTATGGTCAGCACTAGACAGGGAACTTCTAGTTTGGATTGTTATTTAACTTTACAACAACTAGAATTCAGATTGCATTCCTTGTTTATTAATCCCCACCAAGCTCCACATACAAGCCATCGTAATCGGTACTCTGTTCTTGTATTAGCTTAACCATCATTCTCGGTTAGCACCACACTTTTGTTTTTCTGTAATCCACAGCAAGGAATTCATAAGAGTTTTGGTTGGTAAGAGCAGTGAGTTGTGAGAGCCATTATATTTTTATATCCCACAAATACCTTTTGTTTGTGTTTAGCTAACCTTACAGGAAGATGGGAGGAATGGAGATAGAGGAATGTGTTTCTATGGCACAATTTAATGAACTGAAGCAGAGCTTGGAAGACAAGCAAGAACGTATGGCCCAAGATCTCCAAGCCCTTCTTGCTGAAGTCAGAGGCCGTCGTCCACCTCAAGATGGTGCAAGCAACCATGGTGAAGATGGAGAAGATAGTGATGGAAGAAGAAGAGGACAGAGGAACTGAGGTGCTGCACACAGTAGAGGCAGAGGACGAGGTCGAAGAAATGATGATGATGAACCTGAAATTGATGATGATGATAATTATTCTCAACGCAGTTTTGGTCGCCGACGTCCTAGAAGAGGCAACCATGAGGAGAGGTTTGGCAAACTGAAATTCAGCATGCCAAAATTTGATGGAGGATCTGATCCAGAAGCTTATTTCACTTGGGAGTTGAAGGTGGATAAGATCTTTCGCTTGCATAATTATTTAGAATAGAAGAAGTTGGCAATGGCATCTCTGGAGTTTGATGGATATGCTCTGATCTGGTGGGAGCAACTACTCCGTGATCATGAAGAAGATGAGTTGCGTCCTATTGCAAGTTGGGAAGAAATGAAGAGAGAAATGAGACTTCATTTTGTGCCCAAGCACTATCGGCGTGATCTTTTTGATAAATTGCAGAATCTGAAGCAAGGAAGTTTCTCTGTTGAGGAATATTATAAAGAGATGGAGAAGGCTATGATTAGAGCCAATGTGTATGAAGATGAAGAGCAAACTATTGCACGTTTCATGGCTGCGTTACATCGGAATATTCATCGCATTGTTGAGTTTCAGCCGTACCAACATCTTATTGATTTGCTACATCAAGCCACCAAAGCTGAATGCCAACTGCAGCAACATGGCAAGAACACCAAGTCCTTGTCATATGGTCTCAGGACTACATCTGGAGGGAGCAAGTCAATCTCTAAGTTTTCTGCTGCACCCTCAATTGCAAAGAGTTCAAGTGGAGGCTTCCGTGCTAATACTCAAGGTGTTTTTAGTCGGAAGAATGTTGCTGCCCCAAATATGAGTTCTAAACCTGCAGCATCTACCACTACCTCAGTGGGGTCTACCTCCAAGAGTAGTGGAATTCAGTGCTTCAAGTGTGGAGGCCGTGGATATGTTGCCAGAGAATGTCCAAATAATCGGGTGATCATTGTGAATGATAATGGAGAATATGCATCAGCTAGTGAAGAGGAAGTTGAAGAAGAAAATGTTGAAGAAGGCCATGAGGATAAGGAACACAATGGATGTGAATTTGAACAAGGTGTTGCTCTTATAGTGGCACAAATTTTGAGCGTCCAAATGAAAGAAGCTGAAATTGGATAGCGACATAACCTTTTTCAAACCCGAGCAAGAGTGCAAGATAAGGTAGTGAAGGTGATTATTGATGGAGGGAGCTGTCATAATCTTGCTAGCCGTGAGATGGTTGATAAACTTGGTTTAAAACTGCAGCGACACCCTCATCCATATCATGTCCAATGGTTGAATGATTCGGGAGATATCAAGATTGGATATAGAGTAAAGGTTCCATTCAAAATTGGTGAATATGTTGACACTGTTGAGTGCGATGTGGCACCTATGTCTGTATGCCACTTGCTGCTTGGAAGGCCGTGGCAATATGATCGATATACTTGGCATTGTGGGAGGACAAATGTGTACACACTAGATTTGAAAGGGAAGAAGTTTGTTCTCAAACCTATGACACCTCAACAAATCATGGCCGAGCACTTACAAAAGAAATCTGAAGTTAGTCCAGTAAGAAAAGGAGGAGGAGAGCAAAAGAAATTGAGTGCCATCCACAATTCGGTGAGTGAGTGCCACCAGCCAAATTTGAGAGATAAAAAGAAAGGAGAGGGAGAACATCTAGTTATGTTAGCCACAAAATCTGAAATGAGAGAAGTGAGGAACAACCTAGATCAAGTGCTCTTTGTACTTGTGTGCAAAGACATTTTAATCTCAGCTAACGACATCACCTCTCTTCCTAGTATTGTGTCTCATCTTTTGCAGGACTATGAAGATGTTTTTCCAAAGGAGACGCCGGCTGGACTACCTCCAATTCGTGGGATTGAGCATCAAATTGATCTCATTCCAGGGGCTGTACTCCCCAACCGACCACCATACCGAACCAATCCTGAAGAAACTAAGGAGATCCAAAGGCAAGTGCAAGAACTCCTTGACAAAGGTTTTGTTCGTGAAAGTTTAAGTCCTTGTGTTGTTCCTGTGATCTTAGTGCCTAAAAAAGATGGTTCTTGGAGGATGTGTGTTGACTGTAGAGCTATAAATAATATCACTGTACGCTATCTTCATCCTATTCCACGGTTAGATGATATGCTTGATGAATTGAGTGGTTCCACCATATTTACTAAAATTGATTTACGAAGTGGTTACCATCAAATAAGAATGAAAGCTGGAGATGAATGGAAAACTGCATTTAAAACTAAATTTGGGCTGTATGAATGGTTAGTTATGCCTTTTGGTTTGACTAATGCTCCTAGTACTTTTATGAGATTAATGAACCATGTCCTGAGAGCTTTCATTGGAAAATTTGTGGTTGTTTACTTTGATGACATTCTAATTTACAACAAGTCTTTTTAAGAGCATGTGAATCACATTCAATCTTGGATGAGCTTAGAAAAGAGAAATTATTTGCTAATCTTGAGAAGTGCAGTTTTTGCACCGACCATGTTGTATTTCTTGGCTTTGTTGTTTCAGGAAAAGGAATAGAAGTGGATGAGACCAAGGTGAAAGCCATCAAGGATTGGCCAACTCCTACGAATGTAAGTCAAGTAAAAAGTTTTCATGGTCTTGCTGGATTATATAGGAGATTTGTGAGAGATTTCAGTACCATCGCTGCTCCTTTGAATGAATTGACAAAGAAAGGTGTTGATTTTAAATGGGGGAACTCACAAGAAAATGCTTTTCAAGAATTAAAGAAATGTTTGACTGAAGCACCATTACTTGTTCTTCCTAATTTCACTAAAACTTTTGAAGTAGAATGTGATGCTAGTGGAATTGGGATAGGAGGGGTTTTAATGCAGCAAGGAAAACCAGTAGCATATTTTAGCGAAACATCAGGAGGTGCTCAACTGAATTATTCTGTATATGACAAAGAATTGTATGCCTTGGTGCGTGTGCTTGAAACATGGCAACACTACTTATGGCCAAGAGAGTTTGTTATTCATTCCGATCATGAAGCTTTGAAGTACTTGAAAGGTCAAGCTAAACTGAATCGTCGTCATGCCAAATGGGTTGAGTTCACTGAAACATTTCCTTACATCGTGAAATATAAGAAAGGTAAGGACAATGTGGTTGCTGATGCTTTGTCTCGAAAGAATGTATTACTGAACCAACTTGAGGTAAAAGTTTTGGGACTTGAAAGCTTGAAAGATATGTATCATAATGATCCTGAATTTTTAGAACCTTATAATCATTGTCAAGATGGGAAAGGTTGGGAAAAATATCACATACATGATGGATTTTTGTTTACAGCTAACAAGCTTTGTGTTCCAAATTCTTCGGTTAGATTGCTTTTGTTGCAGGAGTCACATGGAGGTGGATTAACAGGTCATTTTGGACAAAAGAAAACTTATGAACTACTAGGTGATCATTTCTATTGGCCCAAGATGAGGAGAGACGTCATCAGATTTATGGAGCATTGCGTCACTTGTCACAAAGCTAAGTCAAAACTGAACCTGCATGGTTTATACACTCTTTTATCTGCCCCTAATTTTCCTTGGGAAGACATAAGCATGGATTTTATTTTGGGATTGCCTAGAACTCAGAGAGGAAGAGATTCTATTTTTGTTGTGGTTGATAGATTTTCAAAGATGGCTCATTTTATTCCATGTAACAAGAGCGACGATGCTTCACATGTTGCTAATTTATTTTTTAGGGAAATTGTGAGACTACATGGAATGCCCAGGACCATTGTATCTGATCGTGATGTCAAGTTTGTGAGCTATTTTTCGAAAACATTATGGGCAAAGCTTGGGACCAAGCTCTTGTTCTCAACCACTTGTCACCCTCAAACCGATGGGCAAACTGAAGTGGTGAATCGTACGTTGTCGATGTTGCTGCGAACCATGGTGAAAAAGAACTTGAAGGATTGGGAGGATTGCTTGCCTCATGTGGAGTTTGCTTACAACAGGGCAGTACACTCTACCACTAATTTGTGTCCTTTTGAAATTGTATATGGGTTCAAACCTATTGCTCCGATAGATTTGTTGCCCCTTCCTTTGTAGGAAAGAACCAGCATGGAAGCCTCCAAGCGTGCTGCATACGTAAAGAAGTTACATGAGAAGACCAAGGAAGTAATTGAGTTGAAGGTGACACGCAAGGCTGCAAGTATGAACAAACATCATAAGCATGTATTGTTTGAACCAGGGGACTTAGTGTGAATTCATTTGCGTAAGGATCGCTTTCCTGATAAGCACAAATCCAAGTTGATGCCACGAGGGGATGGTCCATTTCGTGTTCTTGCAAAGATCAATGACAATACATACAAGATAGATCTTACAGCAAGTTATGGTGTGAGCAACACCTTCAATGTTGCCGACCTATTACCATTCAGAAGTGAAGATGCTTTAGAGTCGAGGACGACTCCTTTTCAAGTGGGGGAGGATGATATGACCACGCCATCGACCACGCCAACAAGCAAGCCGACCTCACCATCAATCACTCCGACCACACCAGCCCAAGACATCGATGGACCGATCACACGTAGCCGAGCAAAGAAACTACAACAAGAGGTGCACGCGCTACTTTGTGAAATTCATGTTCATATTAATGATAATTATATACTACCTAAGTCATACACGTTATTATTGCTCAGGTTTACCAAGGAGGATGACATGGATACATCAAGAGTGGACTACAGAGAAGAATCACGTTCGAGTCAGTCCAGCATGACAGAACCGTTTAGAAGAAATAGTCATAACTTTTGAATTCAAAAATCTATGAAGGTGATTGAGAACTTGTTGGAAAGCTTATCAAGTCTAGTTTCCAATGCATCAAGTGCCGACCTGTTTGCATGCTCCATTTATTCTGGCGACCAGTTTTAGTGTAGACTGGTCATATGGTTGATAGTCAGTTTGTTAGTCAACTTCTCATGCAAAACTATACCATTCTACAATATCTCGTGGCGCATGCTGCACATGGTGTGAAAGCCTATCAAGTTAGCTTTCGAACGCAACAAACCACACGTCATTTGGAGTTCCCAAGATGGAGTTATTGTCAAAACACTGAAGACTGCGCAGAAGTCCAACAGCCACGCGGGAACTCTCTATGTTCACATAGTTCGTGTCTTTTGTTTTATTTCGAGTTTCCACCTATCAAGAAGGGTTGTTGCTAGTATAAATACCCCTAGAGTCATAGTAATCTCAGACTTTTGATAATTTAAATACAGAACCCCTTTGTTCAGCTGTGTGTTAACAAACTTTGAGAGTGATCTTCACCCCTTTGCTCTTGTGATTTCCTTCGTGGATTTACAGAAATGACGGCTTCATCCGCTCCCAATCTGTGCTCCTACTCCCTTCAAGGTTCTCCTTGATTGATTGTAGGTTGTGTTGGTTGGTTCTTCGAGAGTGTGGTTGGGCAAATCCTCGATTCAGGTTGTCGGTTAAAGACGGTGGTTGGCTTCGAGTTTTATTTGTCAGGTTGCACTAGTTATCGCTGCTTGGAGCAAGTTATCTCGGCTTCTCTGAAGCTAGTTATCTGGATTTCATCCTACGTCATGAAGATTGGGACATCGTATCACATCAAAGCCGGGCCGGCCTGCCTCCACCGCGCCCACGCCGTTTCCCGCCGCGCGCCTCACGCGGAGCGCGCGTGCGCCCGACCGGGCACAGGCCATGGCCGCCGCGTGGCCGCCATGCTCGCCGACGACGCGCGCGTGGCCGCCGAGCTCTGCCCGAGGCGCGCCTATATCTGAAGCGGACGCGCCCCGCTCTCCCTCCCTCCATTCTGTCGCCTCGCCTCCTCCTCTCTCTCGCTCTTGCCCTTGCTCTCACACGCGCCAGAGTGCGCCGTCGCAGCGCCGCCGAGCGGCATCGCCGCTGTTCCAGCCGCCTCGAAGCAGCACCGAGCCCTTCATCACCCGCGCAGCTTTGCCTTGCTTCCCCAAGCTCGCGACGTCTCGGTAAGGCCCCTCCTCGCCCGATCGTGTGAGCCAGAGCTCCACGCCGGCTCCACCATGCGCCTCGCCGTGGACCGTGCTCTTCCGGCCGCCGTTGGCCCTCGTTAGCTCGAGCGCCGTACTCGCCTTAGCCTCGCGAAACCCTAGCACCGCTTGGTTGACGCCGTAGCACACCACACGGCTAGCTGCCATGCGCTCGCTCCACCATGCCGCCATGGACGCCGGCGAGCTCCCTCCGGTCCACCTTAACCGCGATTCAGGGTGCGCTGGGTTCGCCTCGCATAGCCGCACCCATCGGACGAAACCGCACCGCTGGAGACCTCGCCATCGGTGAGATATCGCTGGCGAGAGCCTCGACTCTGCCCTGTGCCACCGACGCGTGGGGTCCCCCTTGCACGGGCCCCGCCGTCAGGCGCCGGTTCCCTTTGGGACTGGGCCGCCTTGGCCGAATGGGCCGGTGTGGCCTGTTGGGCCGAAAGGCCTAAGCCATTTTGTTTATTCATTTTTAGAAATTGCAAAAAAGCTTGTAAAAATTATATCTCGCTGGAAAATGATCTAAAAATCATGAATTTAATTGTGAGTACTTGTGATAGGTAGATCTACCCTGGAAAAATAGTGCATATGTTTTTAGTGGTACTTTTCTATGTAGGATTAAATAAATCCAGAAAGTGATTAAAACTACATCTTTCGAGAAAGGCAAGCCACGCTGCATCTTAACCTTATTTTATGATATTAACTCACTATGTTACATTATGGTGCCGCATTAAGTACAGGAGTTGGGTGAACCTAATTGTTGCATATTATCCTCCTTGCTTTTGATACCCCAATATCCTTGTTAAACTGATAGCATAGTAAAGATAGATGCTTAGCCCTGCTAATTAATATGGCTCCCTCGGTAACACAAATCACGTATTGCTCTACGTGGTGAGCCGGGGTATGAATGGTATCATTATTGGAAAGGCAACCGGGAAGGTTGGTAAATTGTCTGTGCGTCTGATATCGACAACATCTAGTTGAGCTGTGAGCCCTAGGCCGGTATTTTGCGTACGTGTCCACTTTTTGGTGGGCCAATCAGGTGGTGTCCCTCTTGTCATGTTGAACGCATGTGTCAACCCTTAGCTGGCAAGATAACTCGTTCGAGCCGCAAAACCTACCTACTGGCCGAACCCAGGATGAACATAACTGCAATTCGGTGCGGGGTGACGAGGACGCGGAGTGTAAGGCCGAGGCCAGCTAGCTGATCCCTAGGCTAGACGTACGGGGTGCCGGGCGGTCCTCGGTTTTGTTCAGGGGTTATGGGAAGCGTTCTTGGTTTGAAAGGTAGAATAGGCGACTGTCGCGCCCCCGTTCAAGGGCTGCAAAGTTTGGGTGAGGAATAAACCCTCCGGCTGGATAGGAATTCGATTCGAATCGTGGTCTCTCCCTGATAGTGAGAACTTGACAATTGCTACACTAGCGTGGGAACAATTCAATACTTGAATGGTTACGATGAAATGATATGATGAGACCAGAAGGGCAAACTGGTCATTCTATGCTTAATCAAGTGTATTGTTTAGTACAGGTGCTAATTTAGAAGGAAGGTAATATTTATAAAATGTGACTCTAATCTTAAGTACTCACTTGTAGCTGCTTTTCCGCAAAAGAGAGTTCGACCTTCCACTACCTCAAAAGCCTGCATTATCCTTGGTGTCTTTATTTTAGTTTAAGATGGGTAAGTCTAGCTGAGTAAATTCGAGTACTCAGGGCTTCGTTCCCAATGTTGTTGCACATGGACAGATGTGCTACGGGTACTGCATCAACTGTCTCTACCCTGCTATGGGCGACAACTAGGACCATGGGCGATGGTCACCTCTGAAGTCTCACCTATGCTTTTGTGGGAAACGACTTATTACTGGCACTGTAATGAAGTAAGTGTGTGTGAGTTGGTTTCAAAACTATTTCCGCTACAAGAGATTTGGTTATGTAATAACTTTTAAAATTCGTACTCTGATGTATTTGTATTTGAACTTTATGTAACGTATGAATAGTCTGTTGAACTAAAGCGATTCTCAGCTGAGATTGAGCAAGGTATGAAATCCGTCATGGTTTCACGGACTACCGGGGTTATGAAAGCCTAAGGTCAAAAATTTATCGCGTTGGCGGTGGGTTTTTGGACTTAAGTTTTTTTTAATTTGGGCGGTTCTGTTACAACTGGCATCAGAGCCTTAGTTCAACGGTTACTGTTCATATGGGTATTTAAAAATAATATTTTCACTAAACTAAGAGGGTGCCAGTAGCCGTGTCTCTTACGCCCAATAGGATCTAGGTGGCTTATCTAAGTACTGACTAGGGGGTTGTGCATCATATTTCTATTTACTTGTCCATACAGGTTAAAATTGTATGGGTGCCATTCACTTGAGTGGTAATGTATGGATCAGATTGCCGCTACGCTTTGGTAAGTGAGAGTTGTGAGAGCATGGTCGGATACACTGCCGATACTAGGTGAGTGCTTATATGATACTGGATTGTGATCTTGTTTACACACGTTCATGAGAAAGTATCCTTGTGTGGGAGTGCCGTCTGTGATGACGATGCCGTCATTAGGACGAATAACTAGCTACAGGTGCTTCATATGTATACTTGGGGGTGTATATATGAGAGCACTGGATTTACATTTTGCAATGCATTTATTCATACTATGAGGGTTGGGCTGAAATGAATTTTTTGCAGGTACATAACAGTGCTATCGATTAGTACGGGTAGTTACGAATATATGAAAGAACGATGTATGCCTCCTCCTAGTACGATATCTTACTCCTTTACTCTTCTATGTGAGGACGTACTTTACGTGCATGCATCATGTTATATCATCATGTCATTCATTCACTACTTTCCTCGCAAGTTAAAAATTGTTGTTTAATTTATCTAGGTATAAAAATTGATTCTTACAAATTCCCTCTTGTACCTTTGCTATAGATGGCCCGTACCAAGTCCACTGCCCGCAAGTCCATCGGAGGCAGAGTCCCTCGCCACCAGCTTGCCACCAAGACTCAGCGCCTCAAGAGCAAGTTTCTGAAGAAGTTTGGCATGCCCACTCTTCTCTAGAGGGTCCTGAGTGCCGCAGGTTGCCCAGAGGAGCAAGCACCTCGCTACTACTGGAGCAAGGAGCGCCATGGGGAGGGTGCCTTTGTCTACGTGGAGGCTACTATCCCACCTGGCGTTGGGGAGCTACGCCTCGAGGGATGGATATTTGGAGGCAAGGGAAGGACGCCTTGGGAGGGTGCCTGCAGTGCAGCCTACAAGGTCCTCTTGAGCATCTTGCAGACAACTCCAGAGGTGATGGCTCGTGTCCTGCCAGGGGTGTTTCCTAGTGGCAACCCTCACACCACTGTGTGGGAGCAGCCCAAGGGAACTGCTTTGACAGGAGGCCCAGAGGAGTGCCGAAGCAACAGTAGTCCCGCCATGTTCGCTATGATGACAGCCTATGATGGGTTGGATTTTGGCTTTGCTCGCATGGAGGACAGCTACCGTGGTGCTTGTGCAGACAGGCGTGAGGTTCGCCGTGAGTGCGAAATGGATATGGAGAATCTTCAGAAGGAGCTAGAGCAGTTGAAGTTGTAGAAGACCAAGCTAGAGCATGACAAGGAAGTGTTGGTGCAAGATCTCTCAGTGATCAGGAATCAGAGAGAGCAGGCCTATGCAACTGTTCAGAGCAGTGAGCTGATGCTTGCTCGTATAGTGACAGAGAGGAACGCTGCTTGGAATGCAGAGGATAGCCTCAGGGCTCAGCTGAACGTCGCCTACGGCTACAACGATGCGTTGCACGAGCAGGTGCACCAGTTGCACTACCAGCTTCACCCTCCTCCAGGGGCAGCTGAGATGGACAACACCGCAATGTCCGAGGTGGACAGTGACCATGAGTCCCGTGCTTAGATGCCTGGAGGCCAGTGCTAGTTAGCCTTTTGGTTGCTTTTGTACCATGGTTGCCTGTAACCATGTGTTGATGGATGGGATTTAAGCGTAACTTGTTAACGCTCCGTACTAAAGTCCAGTGTATGTATGCTGGCAAACTTGACATGCAGTTGTGTGCTATGCATAGTTATCCTGTTGTTTAACATAACGTGGTGATTGTGGTTGAATTCTTGTGCCTCTACTTTATTGAGTGGATTGTATGTTTCACCATTTAATTTAGCACGACATAATTATGCGTTACCTACAACTCCTACCCCGTTGCGGTATACTAACTTGATACTATCACAATGCAGACGCTGGAAACTCGCCGTTCCGCAGCCAGTGGTTCCCGGAATGGTGGTGCGGATCCACCGCCACCTCCGCCTTGCAACATGACCGCTGACGAGTTCTTTGCCCAGTTCTTGGGAAGTCAGCGCAACATTGAGAACCTGCAGCACAATATGGAGGTAGTGTTGCGCAACATAGCAGATAACACCCATAGAGGTCGAGGAGATGGGGCTCCTGAGGGTAATCAGTACAGTACCTTCAAGGAATTCATGGACACCAAACTGCCAGTGTTCAAGGAGGCAACTGAGCCGTTAGAAGCAGATGAGTGGATTAACACAATGGAACAAAAGTTTCGTCTCCTACGTTTGTCAGAGACCCTGAAGGCGGAATACGCAGCCCACCTACTGGAAGGTCCAGCTGGTGTCTGGTGGACTCATCACCTTGCTACCTACCATGAAGGCGAGCAAATTACTTGGGCTCGTTTCACCACTGCCTTTCGTGGTAACTACATACCACCAGGGCTGATGGCAATGAAGGTGGGAGAGTTCATGAAGCTGACACAAGGGACCAAAACTTTGACTGAATACCACACGCTTTCAACAAACTCTTGCGCTACGCCACTAAGTTTGTTGACGCCGAGAGCAAAAAGAATGCTAGCTTCAAGAGGGATCTTAACCCAAAGATGCTAAAGACAGTGGGCACGTCCTCTAGGATTGTGTTCAACGACTTTGTCAGTGACTGCTTAACTCAAGAGAACCATAATAATCTGTACACGACATCCAAGAGCAGGAAGAGAGCTTTTGAAGCAAGTGCTTTCAAGCCCGGACTCAGTTTGTCAATCGTCTGCAATATCGTCCCCCTGCACCTGGAGCAAGGTTCAGGCCGCCGCAGCGCAAGCAATACAATGCTCCAGGACCTTAGAGGAATGTTAAGCCATACATGGTGTCCACTCGCAATGCTAAAATAGCCCAGAATCCACTGACAGGAGCTAACACCGCGGTGAGAGGACCGTGCTACAAGTGTGGCCAAATGGGACACTTCGCTAAGGTTTGTAACAATCCTCCCAAACCACAGACACACTATAATGCCTGGGTGCACTTCACCAACCTGGATGAGATTCGTGTCGGAGAGCCAGTCACCGCCGATATGTTCTCTGTTAATCAGTTCCCTGCAATTGTTTTGTTCGATTCTGGATCATCGCATTCATTCATCAGTCAATCATTTGTTAAAAAGCATGAGTTAAAAGTTAAGGAATTGGAGTAAGGCTATCGAATAAGTTCAGCAGAGGCTGACTTGTTGACCAACCAACTAGTACAAGGAGTAATCCTCACCATAGCCAACCGAAAGTTCCAGATGAACTTAATAATCATGCTAGGCTTAACTTTGGATGTCATACTAGGGATGGAATGGATGAAAGAATGGGAAGTGGTGTTAGACACTAAAAGTAGAAACATATCTCTTAAGGATCCCATGGGTAAGGGTACTTTTCAAGTATGCTTGCCAAGGAGACTAGAGATAGCTAGCACTTCTAGTGCGATGTATACCGCTTCTTTAACCGAAATCCCTGTAGTATGTGAGTTTCTAGATGTCTTTCCGGAGGAATTACCTGGTCTTCCCCTGGACAGAGAAGTTGAGTTTGCTATAGAGCTTGTGCCAGGAACAGCCCGATATCGCGAAAACCTTATCGGATGCCGCCCAATGAATTAGTAGAATTAAAAACACAGCTAAAGGGTTTTCTAGATAAAGGCCTAATTCAGCCAAGCAAGTCAGTGTGGGGATGTCCTGCTTTGTTTCTAAAGAAAAAGAGGGATAACTCTTTATGGATGTGTGTGGATTATCGGCCATTAAATGCAGTGACCGTCAAGAATAAATATCCCCTACCTTACATCGACATTTTGTTCGATCAGTTGTCCAAGGCCCATGTCTTTTCCAAAATAGACTTAAGGTCAGGATATCACTAGATAAAAATCAGACCACGATACGTGCCTAAGACCGCCTTTTCCACTAGATATGGATTGTACGAGTATCTCGTCATGTCGTTTGGCTTGACAAATGCTCCTGCATATTTTATGTATCTAATGAACTCGGTGTTCATGTCTGAGTTGGACAAATTTGTGATCATGTTCATCGATGACATTTTGGTATACTCGGAGAACAAAAAAAGATCATGAAGAATACTTGAGGATAGTTTTAACCCGACTTCGAGAGCACAAGTTGTATGCCAAGTTCAGCAAATGTGAATTTTGGATCACTAAGGTATTATTCCTTGGACACATTTTGTCAGAAAATGGAATCTCAATTGACCCTAGCAAAATTCAGGAAGTAATGGATTGGAAGGCACCTACCTCGGTACACGAGATAAGAAGTTTCCTAGGATTAGCAAGCTATTATCGTCGCTTCGTACCTGACTTCTCAAAGATCACCAAACCAATGACCACTCTGCTACAAAAGGATCAGAAGTTCGCTTGGACGGATAAATGTGAAATAGCGTTCCACACCTTGCGGACATTGTTAACCACCGCCCCAGTTCTAGCCCAACCAAACATCGAGAAGCCATTTGATGTGTTTTGTGATGCGTCAAAGACTGGTTTGGGTTGTGTTTTAATGCAAGAAGGCCGAGTCATTGCTTATGCCTCACGTCAACTTAAGAAACATGAAGTCAATTACCCTACACATAATCTAGAGCTTGCTGCAGTTGTGCACACCTTAAAGATATGGAGGCATTACCTGCTGGGTAATGTGTGCAACATCTTTATAGATCATAAGAGCCTCAAATATATCTTCATACAGTCAGAGTTAAACATGCACCAAAGAAGGTGGTTGGAATTGATTAAGGATTACAACTTGAATGTGCAATACCACCCTGGTAAGGCCAATGTCATGGTCGACGCCTTGAGTAGAAAGTCGCACTACCAAATAGTACAACCTCTATTTGAATATGGTTTCAACTTAATGCACTCAGAAGTTCTGTTCAACATTCAGCTTAGTTGTACTCTAGAGAGTGATATTATCAAGCAACAAGCCTCAGATAAAGGAATTTCCCATATCAAAACCAAAGTATGGGAAGGCTTAGCCAAGCAATTCCGTATTGACAAGAGAGATGTATTGTGGTTCAATGATTGTCTCGTCATACCAAAGAATCGAGAACTCAGAACTAGAATCTTGGATGAAGCTCATCGTTCTAAACTATCAGTTCATCCTGGTAGCAATAAGATGTACCACGATGTGAGATCAAGATTTTGGTGGATCAAAATGAAAAAGGAAATAGCTGCTTATGCCGCTAGATGTGATGTCTATTGTAGAGTGAAGGCCATTCACCTCAGACCTGCCAGACTTTTGCAGCCTTTGCCAATTCTAGTCTAGAAATGGGATGATATTAGCATGGATTTCATCACAGATCTTCCGACTACACATAAGGGAAATGACTCAATCTGGGTAATTGTGGATCGACTCACTAAGTCTACCCACTTCTTACCAGTCAAGACCACAGACAGACCACCGCAATACGCCAATAAGTACTTCTCAAAGATAGTCAGATTGCATGGGGTACCAAAAACAATAGTATCTGACCGAGGTCCTTAGTTTACCGCCCACTTCTGGGAGCAGTTACATAAGTGTTTGGGAACTAGTATAGTATGCAGTTCTGCGTACCACCCTCAAACCTCAGGCTAAACAGAAAGGTTAAACCAAGTTCTAGAGGATATGCTTCGTGCTTGTGTAATATCTTCAGGAGGTTCATGGTAATCGTGGTTACCTTTGATAGAGTTTTCTTACAACAACAGCTATCAAGAGAGTATCAAAATGGCTCCATTCAAAGCTTTGTATGGTCGCAAGTGTAGAACACCTACAAATTGGGTAGAGCCTGAAGAAAGAAGATTCTATGGTATTGACTTCGTAGATGAGGCCGAAGAGAAAGTCCATACCATTCACCAAAATATGAAGGCAGCTCTGCAGCTCAGTCACGTCAAAAGAGCTACTCGGATAAAAGAAGAAGGCCTTTAACTTTTGAAGTAGGCGACCATGTGTACTTGAAGGTATCGCCCATGAAAGGGGTAAGACGATTTGGCGTCAAGGGGAAGCTTGCACCGAGATACGTAGGGCTCTACAAAATTCTAGAGAAAAAGGGAGAGGTGGCCTATAAGTTAGACTTGCCAGAAGAGATGGGATCCATCTTTCTAGTGTTTCATGTATCCCAATTAAAGCAATGCTTAAGAGTACCTGAAGAGGAGGTGCCTGTCAAGAACCTCAAGTTGAAATCAGATCTAACCTATCAAGAGCAACCTATGAAACTCTTGGATAGCAAGGATCGCATAACTCGTAACTGAGTTACCCGTGTCTACAAGATACAGTGGAGTCACCATGACAAAGACGATGCAACTTGGGAGACCGAAGAGTATCTAAGGGAAGTCTACCCCAGCTTTTGTGACCAGTGGTTAGTACCTAAATCTCGGGACGATATTTTCTTAAGGGGAGAAGGGTTGTAACACCCTAGTGTTAAGCATTGCATAATCTACATGATCATTTGCAAAGCATTCATTGCATAAGCATCATTATGAAGCATCATGGCATCTCATATTGAAACTAAGTTGCAAGTTAACTTTGCTTGGAAGGTTTGAAGTAAGATGAGTTTATAAAAATGGTTGGTGTTTGAATTTAGTCTTAAAAACACTACACATATTTAATCTTGCTTTTAACCCTGGGTTTAATACCAGCAATAAAAGTTTAAAAGACATTTTGAAAATCATATCTTTAATTAAAAGAAAGGCTTCAAATTGGTTTTAAATCCTAATTCAAGAACTATAAAGAATTTGGCCTTGACCTCTCAAGCAAAAAGGTAGTTTAAGATATTTTGAACAACTTTGGTATTCACACCAAAGCTTGGTTTTGAGTTTTCAAACTTGTTTGAAAAAGAAACAAATCAAAACAAACAAATGAAAATAGAAAAGAAAAAGAAATTTCTTACCTTAGCGGGTCGGCCGCAAACCATCCGGCCCAGCAGAGCAAGCTGGCCCGGCCTGCCTCCACCGCACCCGCGCCGTTTCCCGCCGCGCGCCTCACGCGCAGCGCGCGTGCGCCCGATCGGGCACAAGCCATGGCCGCCGAGCTCTGCCCGAGCCACGCCTATACCCGAAGCGGACGCGCCCCACTCTCCCTCCCTCCATTATGTCACCTCGCCTCCTCTCTCTCGCTCTCTCCCTCGCTCTCGCACGCACCAGAGCGCGCCATCGCAGCGCCGCCGAGCGGCATCGCCGCTGTTTCGGCCGCCTCGCAGCACCGCCGAGCCCTCCATCACCCGCGCAGCTCCGCCTTGCTTCCCAAGCTCGCGACGACGATCGGTAAGCCTCGGTAAGGCCCCTCCTCGCTCGACCGCGTGAGCCAGAGCTCCACGCCGGCACCGGCGTGTGCCTCGCCGTGAACCGCACCCTTCCGGCCGCCGTTGTCCCTCCTTAGGGCAAGCGCGGTACTTGCCTTAGCCTCGCGAAACCCTAACACCGCTTGGTTGACGCCATAGCACACCACACCGGCTAGCCGCCATGTGCTCGCTCCGCTGTGCCGCCATGGACGTCGGCGAGCTCCCTCTGGTCCACCTTAGCCGCGATTCAGGGTGCGCTGGGTTCGCCTTGCGTATCCGCACCCGTCGGACGAAACCGCACCGCCGGAGACCTCGCCGGCGAGAGCCTCGGCTCTGCCCTGTGCCACCGACGCATGGGGTCCCCCTCACGCGGGCCCCCACTATCATGCGCCGGTTCCCTTTGGGACTGGGCCGCCTTGGCCGAATGGGACTGGGCCGCCTAAGCCTTTTTGTTAATTCATTTCCAGAAATTGTGAAAAAGCTTGTAAAAATTATATCTCGCTGGAAAATGATCTAAAAATCATGAATTTAATTGTGAGTACTTGTGATAGGTAGATCTACCCTGGAAAAATAGTGCATGTGTTTTTAGTGGTACTTTTCTATGTAGGATTAAATAAATCCAGAAAGTGATTAAAACTGCATAAATCAATTAAGCTATTTTAGGCTTGTGCTAAAAATGTAATTCCTATTTCAGTACATCTTAAATGGTTCTTAAAATCTAGGAAAATTATACCTTGAGTAGTTTATGTGGAAAAATAATTAATTAGCATTTAAAATGTGTTTTGGCTGTAAACTTGTAGGATTTTTAGTAAATAGGTTTCTGGATAAAAAGAGTTGTAACTTTTTGTGTATCTTTCCAGTAAGGTCTAGTAACTGGGAAAAATGCTAAATTGGCTAATTCACGAATTTCACTGTACTAAGTATTTCTAAGTATTAATTAGCTTTAAACTTGTTAATTTTATGCAGAGTAGAGTATTATTCCTTTTAACTTGGAAACATTTGAGTATGCTAGTTTGCCCCTGAGTAAGCTACTGTAATTTTTGTAGAATTTAATAAACTGTTTTCGTAGGGTGTGTAGTTCTATGCTAATTTTCTAGTAACTAAATTGCTTCTAAGAAGGTTAATTAGTTTATTAAGCTTTGGTGTATCTTTGAAGCACTAATCAAATCAGCTAAGTTAGTAATCTGAAACTACACCATGCTATTAGTATTAGTCTCTTGTGTGAGAAGTTGATTTGCTTATTAACAATCATAATAAATAACTACAAGCGAAGAGATTTGCACCTACTATGAAGACACTAAAGAAAAGAACATCATGAGCATTTCACATCTCATCATGATCATCATCTTGCAGAAGTTAATAAAATAATGTGTTTCATACCATTTGCATATACGCATCATACAGGATCACAGGAGGAAGCACAGTACGACCTTCACCAGGAGCAGGACGAAGCCAGTCAGCACGGAGCCAACAAAGGGCCCATGAACGAGGAACCAGAAGAGGAACTCCAGGAGTGTCCCGATCACCAGCCTAGCTCTTTCGAGAAAGGCAAGCCCCGGTGCATCTTAACCTTATTTTATGATATTAACTCACTATGTTACATTATGGTGCTGCATTAAGTACAGGAGTTGGGTGAACCTAATTGTTGAAAATTACCCTCCGTGCTTTTGATACCCCAATATCCTTGTTAAACTATTAGCATAGTAAAGATAGATGCTTAGCCCTGCTAATTAATATGGCTCCCTCGGTAACACAAGTCACGTATTGCTCTATGTGGTGAGCCGGGGTATGAATGGTATCATAATTGGAAAGGCAACCGGGAAGGTTGGTAAATTGTCCGTGCGACTGATATCGACAACATCTAGCTGAGCTGCGAGCCCTAGGCTGGTATTTTGCGTACGTGTCCGCCTTTTGGCGGACCGATCGGGTGGTGTCCCTCTTGTCATTTTTAACGCATGCCTCAACCCTTAGCTGGCAAGATAACTCGTTCGAGCAGCGAAACCTACCTACTGGCCGAACCAAAGACGAACATAACCACAATTCGGTGCGGGGTGACAAGGACGCGGAGTGTAAGGCTGAGGCCAGCTAGCTGATCCCTAGGCTGGACGTACGGGGTTTCGAGTGGTCCTCGGTTTTGTTCAGGGGTTATGAGAAGCGTTCTTGGTTTGAAAGGTAGAATAGGCGACTGCCACGCCCCCGTTCAAGGGTTGCGAAGTTTGGGTGAGGAATAAACCCTCCAGCTGGATAGGAATTCGATTCGAATCGCGGTCTCTCCCCGTTAGTGAGAACTTGGCAATTGCTACACTGGCGTGGGAACAATTAATTACTTGAATGGTTACGATGAAATGATATGATGAGACCAGAAGGGAAAACTGGTCATTCTATGCTTAATCAAGTGTATTGTTTAGTATAGGTGCTAATTTACATGGTAGGTAATATTTATAAAATGTGGCTCTATTCTTAAGTACTCACTTGTAGCTACTTTTCCGCAAAAGAGAGTTCGACCTTCCACTACCTCAAAAGCCTGCATTATCCTTGGTGTCTTTATTTTAGTTTAAGACGGGTAAGTCTAGCTGAGTACATTCGAGTACTCAGGGCTTCATTCCCAATGTTGTTGCAGATGGACAGATGTACTACGGGTACTGCATCAACTATCTCTACCCTGCTATGGGCGACAACTAGGACCATGGGTGATGGTCACCTCTGAACTCTCACCTATGCTTTTGTGGGAAACGACTTATTACTGACACTGTAATGAACTAAGTGTGTGTGAGTTTGTTTCAAAACTATTTCCGCTGCAAGAGATTTGGTTATGTAATAACTTTTAAAATTCGTACTCTAATGTATTCGTATTTGAAATTTATGTAATGTATGAATGGTCTGTTGAACTAAAGCGATTCTCGGCTGAGATTGAGCAAGATATGAAATCCGTCGTGGTTTCACGGATTACCGGGGTTATGAAAGCCTAAGGTCAAAAATTTATCGTGTTGGCGGTGGGTTTTTGGAATTAAGTTTTTGTAATTTGGGCGGTTCTGTTACAATATCGGCTGATCCATTAGTTGTGATTGTCACATGTTGCGTGTTCGAGACATGTACTCGGTTATTAGATTGGTTTGAGTGTGGTTGGATCTGGCTCAACATACGTGGTATAGCTGCATCTACCGGACCCTAATGCCATGTGTGTTGGGTTATATCTGTCCAGACTTAGATCCGTCCGAGGCTGGATGCATGGATCTTGTTCAAGCTTCATGGATCCCATATCAGCTAACGTAGCCGACCTGGTTATGCTTTAATCATATGATGCATGTAATTTGTCATTGCAATCTATTAGATCTATTAAATATACTGGACGTGGCCTGGTTTGTTTAGTTTTATGGCTGCATGGAAACACCCCAATGCTAGTAAATCGGTTAGGTTATCGGGTTGATTGTCATCATGGCTGTATGGGAACACACCTCTGTTGATGGTTAATCCTTATCTGGTATGCTTGGTAGATTTGGCAGTTTGATGACGATAATGTTACATGTATCGCATCTTTACCTTATTCTCATTATATGATTAGCTAATCATGTACCTTATGCTTAATATCCTGTGATAGCTATTTGTGTATCATCATTACGTTTTACACTGTTCGGAGTTCACTCTTTAGTCAGTCTCATATATATTCATCGGCTATATGAGAGCGGTACACTCATGGAACTGTTTGGCAACAACCAGCAGGTTCCATAATTTGATGTTTTATCTCCTTATCAATTGTAGGTCAAATTGACTGTCACACTTGGAATCGATCATCGAAGTGGCCTAAGCCACTTAAGAGGTTTAGGAGATCAAGCTGTGCTGCTGCATGGTCTCCGCAGGCCTTACGCAGTGCTGATGCTAGAAGCCCCATTTTTTGCGTCAACACATTTTGGCACACTCGGTGGGACCACAATCGTCAAACATGAGAGAGCATCACGTGTTCAACGTGAATGAGGAGGCGCTCAACAAGGAACAGAAGTTGTCACTCCAGAAGGCGCTTGACGCTTTCAAGGACAAGTGCCTGCAGTCCTTCAGCAAAACCAGGGATGGTGAGAGGTAGGCCAGGCCTTTCCCGTACATACTCATGTACGGGGAGGAGGATCCACGAGTCAACCTCCAGCACAACCTCATGCAGGAGACCATCCACAAGGCCATGTCATCCACATTCGCCAGCCATGGCGAGCTTCTTGATGGTTGCTTGCAGAATGCCATAGCGGGAGCCCTCGGTCTGCAAGGGAGGCGCCAAGCTTTCTCCGTGCCGCAAGGTGGGGATCATACTTCAACATGCAAACCCCAGGAGGTCCATTCTCTGGATATCTCAGAGCCAGCAGTGCACCTACCGGCGGAGGAGGCAACCTGCAGAACGGATCACAGCAGCCAATGTCAAACCCCGGTCGAGGTGCATCAGCTTCACAGCACACCTTTTACAGCGCAAGACCGACTCTAGATTTCAGCACACCACCATTCCCTGGAAGCGCAATGTTTGGTGAGATCCCTTCAGGACATCACCATCACTACGCGATGGGCCCAAGAAGGACCAGGATACCAGAACCCTCCCGGATATCCCAGCGGTCAGCAAGGTCACGGGGGCCTAACTCATCATCAGCAAACGCCACCTCAGATTGATCAGCTGATGAACTAGGTAGCCGATATGGTGCAACGCCAATTCGGTTTGAAGCCTAGGAATTAGTCCATCGCCTACCGAAAGTCATACCTCAAATGGTACGATCGAGTGCCTCAAATGGTACGATTGAGTGGCTCTGCCATACAAATACAAGTTACCTGAGTTCACAAATTCGTCGGGACTGGCCAGGTATCAACCATGGAGCACATCAGTCAATACCTAGTGTCGCTGGGTGAGATAGCCGATGACCAGGTACTCAGGGTTCGGTTCTTTCCTCTGCCTTTGTCCGGTTCAGCCTTTTCTTGATTTGCTTCCTTGCCATATCAGTCCATCACTGGGTGGAAGGAGCTAGAGAATAAGTTTCATCAGTACTTCGACTCTGGTAACATGGAGAAGGGGCTCATGGACCTAGTCGACGTTAGGAAAGGAAACAATGAGCTAGGAAGTAGCTACCTCTAGAAGTTTAGAGAGGTGAGGAATCAATGCTATCGGCTGACGCTATCTGACGCGGAGGTCGTCAGCATTGCTATCCGGGGTTTGGTCCCGATGATCAGAGAGAAGATTGGGATGGACTGCTCAAGCCTGTCGAAATTGGCCAACAAGATCACCAACATCGAGGCCAACTACCGGTATCCGTGTTACGGCGGTAAGGCTCAGAAAGCCGGCAGCGTGGAGCTGGTCACGGTGGAAGATGTTGCTAGAGCTGCCAACAGTGACGACGAGTCCAATGAGATCCCCATCGTGGAATGGGCCTGGACAAACTCGGAGTACATGCCATGGGCGAAAGCCAAAGCCATCAAAAGGGCGAAGAAATACAGCTTCGATGTCACAAAGGCCAACAGGATCTTTAATTATCTGCTTGATAAGGGGCAGATTAAATTAATCGAAGGCTACAAGATCCCTTCGGCCGATGAGATCAAGTCCAGAAGGTTCTGCAAGTTCCATGGCACGTACACCCACAACACCAATGACTGTAGGGTATTCTGGGATATGATCCAGAAGGCCATCACCTCAGGAAGGATTGGCCTAGAGAAGACCAAGGGGGCCATGGGTATAGACGGTAACCCATTCCCCGCGAATGTGGCGGCGTTGTCCTTTCTGGTGAACATGGTTGTGGCAAAGACCAAGACGCCCGAGAAAGATGAAGTGGCTGAGGAGCACCAGGAAGACAAGATGGAGCAAGACCTTCCCATTCGACGACGCCCCACCATCAGAATCCTGTTGACCAAATGGGGCGCCAAAAGGAGAAAAGAGAAGAGCAACAGGAGAGGGAGCGTCGGGAGTTGCTCGAGCAAGAAGAGGAGAGAAGGATCCAAGAGGAAAATGGATATCATTGTGATTATCCTTTCTTCGTGCATTGCTGTAACGCTAGACTCAGACTTCTTTCCTCAAACGACTGTCCAAAGTGCATCAGTCAGTACCAAGGGTACCGGTAGTCGAGAGACAACCGCCAATCCGTACATCACAGGTTGAGCTACAAAACGGATCGGCGCAAAAAAATGGAGGACCTCCATAATCGGTCTGAGAAAGAACCGACCGATGAAGACGTCGTGAATCAGAAACATGCACCGCAGGAGGGCGAATGGTGTCCTGGAGGATTGACCAAGAGCTAGTAGCGTCGGGTCCAGCGCCTAAGAAATGATGAGTTACAAGGGAAAAAGCCCAAGGTGTGGCGGGTCAAGCAAGCTGGAGAGAAGGGCAAGACGACGGCATCCATCTCCGCCATATTGATGCTGCCTGCCGAATTCAGACCCGATTATCAACAGGAAGAATCTGACAATGAGGAGACGGAGGTGGCCATGGCCCAATGGATCTATCAGACAGACAGCGCTACCTTCGAGAAGCCAAAAAAGTATTAGCATCTGAAGGCCCTCTACGTGAAGGGATTCGTGGATGGAAAACCCCTAACCAAGATGTTAGTCGATCGAGGAGCAACCGTCAACCTCATGCCATACTCGACATTCAAATGGTTGGGGAGAAGAATGGAAGATTTGAGCCCTACCGATATGGAGCTGACAGATTTCAACGACAACATATCGGCCACGAAGGGAGTCATATGCGTTGAGTTGACCATTGGGAGCAAGAGCATGCTGACTACCTTCTTCATGGTGGATGCCAAAGGCACATATAGCCTGCTCCTCAGAAGGGATTGGATTCACGCCAACTGCTTCATTCCATCCACCATGCATCAAAGCCTCATCGAGTGGATTGGAGATACCATGGAGATAGTACCGGCTGACTCATCGGCCAGCATCGCCTACGCAGGGCGAAACGGTTGGAGCTTCGAGGACATGGAGTGCTTCTCTGGAAAGATACACGATGGGAACGTCTTCACGATGAACGAAGACGGTCGACAACCGATTCAGGTGATCGCCTCGGAGAGTGTAAATTAGTATCATCACAAGCGCGGCAACAGGTAGCCGATGTAATACACACCGCCTTTAGTAGAAAAATAGCCGACAAACAGTTGGCAATAGCCGATGTGACACACATCGCCTTTAGAGCAAAAAAATATAATGAAAAGAAAAGGGTATGTGTGCACAACACTGAGTACTTGCATATATTAGAAATGGCCAAACTATACAAAAGACGCCGACATTTTCAGATAGAGAATGTTGCCGACTAGATAGTTCAAGGCCAGGTCTATCTACGAGCAGATCACGTCCTACTCTAAAGAAAGACGAGCCAGTAGCTCATCTACAGGCACCACCTCGGCGACCGCCTTCCCCGTTGACTTGAAGCTATCTAAAGAGTCAGGGAAGATGTCCCTGGTGCGGGCGTTGACGAAGCGGGAGTTATCACGTCGTAGAACTCCACGTCGGTGACCTCTGCTGCGGCCAAGGCAAAGGAGGCTCCATGGGAGATGGTCTGGAAGATCAGCTCCCGAATACGCGTCGGCATGTCATTCAAGCGCTACTCCGGCGTTGACCCCGGGCGTGGAGAAGGTCTGCCACTGTGGTAATGATGGATGCCAGCTCTGCCACATAGGAAAGTTTCAAGTAGCAGAAGAGAAAATTGCAGAGTGGCAGATAAAGTAGCCAAAACAAACAAGAGAGTTTTGATCGGCTAATCATCTAGATTTGGGGTCAAGGGGCATACCGTCAGCTTTGACCAGAGAGGACCCAAGAAACATCCTGACATGATGAAGAGAAGCCTTTGCTGCCGCCAGTTCCTCCTATAGGCGAGTGCATTCCCTGCGCTCCTCCGAGAGGAGATGTTCGAGTTGGAGGGCACCCTCGGGCCATCATTGGCTGTCGGTGAGTTAACACTCGGTTCAGCTGCCCTGGAGAAATTAAAAAGGATTGGTTAGGGTTTGCTTCTCAGATTGAACCAGGAAAGGTAGAGTGGGCCTCACGGCCATTTACCTTGGGAGTTGGCATCGTGGCGGTTGCGAGACGCTATCGACGGAGCTGGACGCCGAGCGATGCCTAAGATTTGCCATGGATTCGAATGCTACTGTAGACAAGGGGGGCAGTTTGACAAAGCGATGGAGAATGGTCGCAAAACGCACTAGCTATCGCTTTGTGAAACCCGGTCACTATTTAAAGACACCAATACGAACAGGCGTGTGGATGGCGGTTTGGTGGACTAAAGTAAAGTCCGTCACAGTATGAATCGGCTAAGGCGGCGATCGAATTCATGTACAGATGACTAAACAATTAGTCGGCTACTCAAATGGATGGTGCAACCAGCGAACAAATATTGCGTAGTCGGTGATTGTTCAAGGTCGCCACAGTCACGAGGCGCAATGTTACAAAATAAAATTACATACTTAAGGCTAAGGCTAGACAAAAAGCTCGTAGCTCGGTAGCTCGCTCGACTCGGCTCGTTAGTGGCTTGACTCATTTATATTTTTCAACGAGCTGAGCCAGCACTTTAGCTCGTTTAGTTAATAGGCCAGCTCGCGAGCTTGCTCATGAGCCTAATGAGCCAAAGTTATTGACCCGTAACTTTATCAGTTTTATAAGACTTCATGTGTTACACTTTACCATTAGTTAATGATTGTACTTTAACTTTATAAATTTAAGATTATATGAGTTTCTTTTGTTTTTAAATGAATTATGGATAATCAATGATAGATTATGGATGCATTATATATATAATATATATATATAGTATAGTACTATAATTATTGATACATATTATTTTTTGTTTGATTTAAGACTTATGAATAAACAACTTTTATATTATTACTATTCTCAAAAATTAAATAAATGCATATATTATATATTTTTTGTCTGGCTCGCGAGCCTAACGAGCCAGCTCGAGCTCACTAATGAGCCAAGCCGAGCTAGCTTTCTGGCTTGTTACGATAACGAGCCGAGCCGAGTTGGCTCGTTATCTTAACGAGCCAGAACGAGCCGAGCCTAACGAGCCGAGCTGGCTTGTTAGTCTAGCCTGACTTAAGGCCAGTTTGAAAGCCTCTAGAGCATCTAGGCGGAATTGGTCCACCTCAGCCAGTACCCGACGAACATCTTTCGCGGAATCTGGCACCGGGTGCTGCTTGGATCGGAGAGATTGGAGTCTCGAAAAAAGAAGCGTCATCTTCTGTCGATGGTCATACAGGTCAGCGGGAATCTTAGCCAAGTCATTCTCCTCCCGGGTGATGGCGTCATCGATGACTCTGAGCCGGGACGATAGCTGCTCCCGTTCAGTCCTTAGTTCTGCTAAGGTACGATTGATGCCATCAAGAAGGGCCCTCAGCTGGTCTATCGTGTTCTTCTCCTCCAGCATGTCAGAAAGGCAAGGTCGCTCTTCGTCAGGCATACCAATTTGAGCCTCGCGGTCTGCAAGTCTGGATTGAGCTCGGAGGAAAGCTGGTTTGCGCTGCTCTATGTAAGCAACGGCGGTTAACGCGTCCCTCGGGTCGAGTGGCAAAGTGTCTTCAACCGAGTGGAAGATTTTCTGGACTCCCTCTGCATCACATACTAAAGACGAAATATTCACGGACAAAAGAGGGACCAATGACCTGAGTTGGGTTTTCATGTCGTTGGGGAGCGAGACAGCATGCGCCGGCTATGAGGTATCGGCTCCTTCGGAAAGGACATAGTCATCCAAAGGAAAAGGGACCGGGATATGGCAGGATTGTCCTTGTAACGGCACATGGAAAATCATTATCTATAGGCTATGCAGCATACTAGTGAGTTTCGCATCGTAACTGATCAGGTGAAGCGGCCTTTTGGGTAGAAACAGCCGATGGGTTTTTAGGGAAGTGTCCTGAAGATTACGCAGATTGGTAAAATAATCCTACTAAGGGGTTATCGGCTAAAATACAGAGTACCTTGGCCAATATCGGATGTTGTGTCGTTTGATGAGGACATTGTTCCCATATCTACACCGAGTTTAGCCTGGAGGCGGTTAGTTCTTTCCTTGTCCTACAGAATTAGAGAATCATCAGATGTAGTTTCAACAAGAGGAACGAGCAAAAGACAGCATACCTCTGCAGCAGCAGCGTCGGTTAGTAGGCCCAAACAACCATCAACTGGTTCTGTCACCACCCTGGCCTTGGTTTTAGCAGTTCTAGGCTTCTTGGTCTTTATGGAGTTCCGGGAGCCGACATTTTTCACGAAGGAGCTCAGAGGTTCGTGATCGGACGGCTCGTCTAACTTCCTCTTCATCAGCACCCTCAAGGATGGTGCCCACAACCAAGTCTGGGGTTGGGACACCATTGATCATAGGTCATCGGAGGAGGACTAAACCCTCAAGATCCTGCAAGATGAGTTTGAGGAAATGATAAGGAAACAGCTAAAACATCACAAGATAATGGGCGATACCTTAGTGGCAGGGTAGAACTCTGGATTCAACAGTGAGCAATAAGTGGCCACCGCTTTGCTAAAAAGATGCTGACTCCACTCCCGCCACTAGGTGACAAATGAACAAGTGAAGGCCCGACAGATGTGATATCGGATGAGAATGGGAGGAAAAGATCTTTCGATCTAAATAATCTGGTTGAATTCTAATCCTGAAACCACAGATTCCCTTGTGTGGAGTTTGTCTATGAAGAAAAGGCTCGGGGCAACTGACTGAATCCCATTTGCCTTGCCGCAACACAAGGATTGTAGAACTCATACGAGATGGACGGTTTTTCTCTACCGTGTCGGACTTCCGTAGGCAACAGGCAAGGTTTGATCAGATCATTGAAGACCAACATAGAATGTTGATCCCCATAATGCTCATGGATTCTGAAAGTGAAGGGGAGTTCAAATGCTGAGACATCCGTTAAATCTTCCTCGTCTTCTTCCAGGAAGGGCTTTGAAGGGAAGGATAGAGATTCTAGGTCTGGAGCAACAATTCTGTGCATCTGCAAATTGAGCCAAAGCTGAAGAAACCACCACGGCCCTGTAATGGTTGGGATGGTTTCATTTTTCACCAAGTGCCGATACATTTGGTTCAAGAGGTGATAAAGGGCTCCAAGCAGGTACTTGCCCAGAGGGATATCATTCTAAGAATTAACGTGCTCGGCCAAAGATAGGTAGTTGTCGGTGGGTGTGCATGATTGGCCACAAAAGAGGAACCTGTCTAGCCACATATTCAAGAAGAGTATACGCTCATTGTCAGTAACCGGGGAAGATTCATTGTTCTTAATGTATTGACCCCAGCCTGCAGTCTTGAAGTTCTTCACCGAAATTGAAGATTTAGTGGCTAGGCGATGAGGATGTATATCTCCTATAATGTTGAGGCCGGTCAACATATGAACATCGGCCAGGGTAGGAGTCATCGGTCTGTGACCGAAGATGAAGGCATTATAAGTATTGGACCAGAAGTAGCAAGCTGCCTAATTGTTTTTCCTCATATTAGACAGAGAAAGAGACAAACACTACTCAATATTTCCCCAGTAAGTGTTTCTATGGTTGGAAAGCTTCACAAACCAATTCCTCCAACCGGGATGGCGGAAGGCCAATTCCTGAATGAAGTCTTCTTATCCCATTGGCCTGGCTCCATGGAAGACTGCTTGAAAGGTATCATGTTGGTCTTGGCCACAATGACAGGGGTTGGATCTGGATTACCCATGGGACCGAGAAAGTAGCAGTTGGGTTGTTCGGCCAATGGAATTAGCACATGGTTCTTGAGTTCCTGATCCAATTAAAGAACAAGAGTAAAGACATCAAGCAAAGAGGATGTTGGAGCAAAGCACAACAGATTCATACCTCGGGAATGATATCTAGTGAAGCCATCTAGTCTAGCCTTGGTTCATGTCTTATTTGTACGACTGTATTGTGTAACTCGTGCAAGCTCAGTATGAGCTAGTTATCGGTTTGAATCTATTGTTCATGGGGCTGCATTGCTTCAATCTCACATGAATTGTGGCTTCAAGCTAGTTATCGGCTCTATTAGATTGGCGATCTAATAGATTCATTAAGTTATCGATATTGTCTGCTATGCTTTTTTAATCTATTGCTACAATATCATGCCCAATCTCATCTGATGGATTGGCCTGCGCTTCATTTTCTATCTAGATCTATTGCCTCCGTTGCATTTACTTTTACACTTAGAGATGTGATAGATCTAAGATAAAATTGGCTGATCC
>CM039121.1:27812053-27880623 GCA_022036555.1 Microstegium vimineum
GTTGTATCTTAGTGGCCTTAGCAATGAAGCATGATGGAGTGTTGAAGATGGATGGCTTGTTGTTGATTGCAATGCTTGCAAGTCCCTTCTTCTTTGTGACCTTCTTCTCATCATCACTACAATCATCATCATTATTCAATGAAGCATCACTGTCCCAAGTGGCCAAATATGAATGACCCTTTATTTTCTTGTTGAAGGTCATCTTCTTATCCTTTTTGTCATTCTTCTCGCTCTTCTCATCATCATCATCATCATTATCACAATTATATGAACAATCCACAATGACATGATCCTTTCTCTTGCATTTGAAGAATCTCCTTGGTTCGTCCTTGTTCTTGGATGATGCCCTCTTTTTTCTAAGACCATAGCCCTTCTTCTTTATGAATTTACCAAATGTTCACATAAGGAGAGCCAATTCATATTCATCATCATGACATGCATTTCAGACTTGATATCAACTTGACTCTTCCTTCTTTTCTTTACCCTTGCTCTTGGATGAGAATGTGGCCTTGAATGCCACACTCTTCTTCTTGTTGTCTTCTTCTTGATCAACCCCTGACTTTCCACATGGTATGTCTCTTCGGTCATAACATCACATAGTACTTGATTGGGGGTGACATCCTTCAATGCACCTCTCATGATGATAGTCCTTAAGGTTTCAAATCTTGGTGGCAAGTACCTCAAGGACCGGTGGAAGAAATCCTCATAATTTATCTTCTCACCTAAGGCCATGAGATCATTGACGATGAGTTGCAATTTATATAACATCTCTGGTATTGTTTCATCATGCTTCATCTTGAAGCTTATTAACTTATCTTTTAGAATGTATAGCTTATCACTCTTTATTGTTGAAGTGACCTCATATGTTTCTTCCAATCTTGTCCACACCTCATTTGCTTTCTCAAGATCATTGATTTGCTCAAACACCTTTTGATCAATTGCATTATGAATGGTGTTGAGAGTCATTGTGTTGCATTGCTTGTTCTACAACTCTTTTGGTTTTGGATTGGTAGGATCAAGGATAACAAAGTCATACTATACCACATCCCACAACTTTTCATTGATTGAAACCAAATACATCTTCATTTTTCTCTTTCAATTAATCAAATATGTATCATTAAAGAATGACGGTTTGGCCCCAACATGGTTAAACACAATTTGAGCCATTTTGTGACATCGAAGGTTGTTTAGCCTCAATTAAACAATGACCTCAGCTTTAATACCACTTGAAAGGTCCTAAATGGCTAGAGGGGGGTGAATAGCCTAATAAAAATTCTACCAAATAACTAGAGAAAAGTGATAATAAGATGGCAATATAGCGGTTTTGCTCAAGCTCTACAAAGTGCTATGCAAGCTACCTACCAAATTCAAGTTGCTATGATTTCTATGTCAATATCCCACAAGCAAATAAACTAAGTCTCTACAAGAAACAAATAGAGAGTGAGCTAGATAACTAGATACACCTAAAAACAATAAAGCTACTCAACTAGCAAGATAAAGCAACTACTACACAAGATGATATATATGTATGCAATATAAGTGTAGTAGAGAGATCAATACCAAACCGTGCAAGTGTCCAATGAGAAATTCATTGAGATAATGAGACACAGTATTTATCCCGAGGCTCAACTGCTTGTCGGCAATCTACGTCCTTGTTTTCATGACACACACACACTTGGAGGTTCACACGCTTACAAGCATCACATGCCTAACCTAACACCTAGGTGCCACGCAACCAACATAAGATGAGGGTACACAAGTCACGAGCAATCCACTAGAGTTACATTTGTGATCTCCCACGGGCAAGGGACAAGAACCCCTCACAAAAACCTTGATTGGGGGGAGATACAATCACCAAATCCCCTCACCAATCAACAAATCACCAAATGTCTAGTTGACGAAAATGACCAAGAGTAACAAGAAATCCACAATTGCAATCACCACCTAGTGCCACCAAAATTTAATCTCCAATGCATACACTAGTCTTTCCTTCAACCTCTCATGAATGAGCACCAAGCATGGAGAGGGAGAGGAGAGGGAGGACATGCTCTTGAAGCTCTCAAAATCAACACTAGAGCTCGATCTCTCACTTGAATGGAGCACAAACCCTTGGGAGTGAGAGAGTTAAGAGAGGAGAGACCTTGTTCTTCCTTTTTGGTTTCAAAATGAGTAATGGGGAAGAAGAATGAGCAAGAGATGGGGAGAAAGGGGGCTGCACCAACGCTAAATTTCCTTAGCTCACGCACAAGACTATTGGGTGCCTGAATCCGGGTTGAACTGGAATATCCGGGTAGGGAAAGGAAATATTCGGGCAATGGTCCTCTATCCTAAGAGGGGTCGAGGAGAGACAAAAAATATGCAGTTTGGGACCAAAATATATCCGGTTTGACTCCCTCTGTCCACGCACTAGAGGCGAGCATCAAGCCTCTTTTAGGGCACAAAAAGTTCTCTAAGTTAATTCCTTTTAAATGCTAACTTCACCAAGATGTACAAAAATATATTGAGCACTTAAGTTAGCATTTTCACAATGAATTTTTAAGGGTTAATCTCATCTACCTCGCCACGTCACTAAGTGCAATGCATATGCAAATGAATCTCACACTTAGTGGCACTAGATAACCATTGCAATTAAAGATTTTCCCTCTTTATAGTATGGTTATATATCCTAAACCCAATCACACAATCTATTGTGTCTTGTCGGTAAAACAAATATCCTATTTTATACCTTTGCCTTGAGCCCAAAGGATTTTGTTTTTTTTCTCTTTCTTCTTTTCCAATATATGAGGACTTGATTACCATTTGTGGCCATCACCATCACCTCTAGTTTCATCCTTTCTCTACCTTGGATGTGAACCAACCTTTCTCAATCACAACACTAGAGTAGAAGGTTAGTCCACTTGGTTTCATCAATTATCCAAAACCAAACTAGGGCTTTCATAGGTGCATCTAAAAGGGGAAAAGTACTATAGATGCCCTTATCACCGGTTTGATCAACCCAAGAAAGATTTTCACCTCGAGGATTCACTACTGGGAGAACACTTATTAGGTTGCCTCCAAGGAGGGAGACTGCTTCCTAGGATGTTTGTGACATATCAACATGAGGTTCAGCAAATCTTTCATGAGGCCTCGCTCTTGAATCCCTTTTGGAGCCATGATAGAGCAGAGACATGGCCAAACCCACACCTACAAACCTACACACACTCCCTATACCATTATGAGCACACCTCCAAAGATTAAGTAGATAAATCTGAGAATTACATATCATCTATCACTGAAAGAATACAGCCAGAAATAGACAGGATTCACCACAAGTAACCCAAATATTTGAGCTACGCTTATAAGCAAAGATTTATTTTTTATGAAAAAATGGTTCTCATAATGAGTCTAATTAATAATATCAATCTTGTGTTGTCAATATATATGATTTTAGAATTTGTACTCAAATTTGGAGAAAAATGATTTAGGAGGAAGTTATATTTATGAATGATGGAAGTAGAAAATTTAATCGCAAACGAGCTTAAATTAGTCGGGGTTAGGTTTAGTTGTAGTGGAACATAAGCCCGTGCATGCTCAATCTTGCTTGTTTTGCGTTTGGAACACAAATTTCCTCTTAAATCTTATATTTTTTCATATGAAATTGAATCATTACTGGGAAATTTATATGCGGTTCAAATAAAATTTCTACTTTCCAAAGTCTCTCAGCATGTGCGTAAATGATTATGAGTTTTTAATTTTTTATTTTGTTCCCAAAAAGAAAAATTGATAATAAAAAAAGTATCTAGTTAGCACGTGCATGGACTTGGACGGTGCTAATTTGACTAGGAAAAGAACGTTCCAGTTAACAGCAACACTTGAGCGCCAGTGCCAACATTAACTTTTACCTGACTTTGTTCAATCAGTCCCATGAAAAGATTATTTAGATATTTCTGTCAAAAGTAGTCCGTTTAGGGAAAAAAAAGGGTTCGACCTAGCCCGGTCCACCCCTGGTCGAAGAAGAGTGAGTGAAGATCTACGTGCATATTTCTCGCTCCTCGGATACATCATACAAGTAGAACTAAGAACTGGTGTAGCCATCTGATTGGCTCCGATGTACAATCATCGAGAATTTTTTTTTCTTCTGGATCGATCTGTCACTACGAAGAACCAGGCTAGCAGCTGCACCTTGTTTGCAGTCCACTGCACCTGGTTTCTTATATACTGGGGAAAAACTAGCGAGGCGACGACTCACGGCTTGCAGCCGGCATGATTGATAAACAAATCCAATGTAGAATTTGTTTAGATGCAGGGTGTAAAGTTTTTGATGCTACATTAGATGCTATATGAGATTTCGTCTGTGCTATTTGGATACTAATAAAAAATAAATTATAGAATTCGTCTATAAACCGCGATACGAATTTTTAAATCTAATTAATTCATCAATAGCACATATGTTAATGTAATAATTAGTGTCTAATCATTAGGGGTGAAAACGGTGCGAATATTTTTCGACCGTATATTCGAGACCGAATTCGTTTAGAGGTGTTTAAATCAGTCTGTATCCGCTTCTGGATATTGAACATCCGATACCGTATCCGTGTCCGAATACTCAAATCGTATATTTATGATGTCGATAATAAATCATATTCTATCCGGCATGGTTGACACTATCCGTATTCGAATCTGAATCCGGACAGAAATATGAAAAAAAAAATATAATATCAGTGATATTCGTCTATATCTGATCCGTTTTCATCCCTACTAATTATGGACTAATTAGGCTTAAAAGATTGGTCTCGCAAAATATATACTAATTGTACAATTACTTATAATTTTCTTATCTATATTTAATGTTGCATACATCACTATTACAAAAACGATTTGTAAGAGCCAGACCCAATTTGTAGTAGGGGCGGTTGGTGATTAAACTGTCCCTACAGTGGGCTTCTAAGAGTTCCAGGATAGCCGGTAAACCAACCGCCCTTACAAATACCTCAGTAAAGACGCCCCCTACAAATCAATCCATTTGTAAGGGCGGTTGGTAACTCCAACCGTCGTCACTGAGGTATTTGTAAGGGCGGCTGGATCACCAGCACTAGCCGCCCTACTGATGCATTTGTAAGGGCGGCTGAAAAAACCAACCGCCCTTACAAATGATGGTTGTATAAGCTACAGCAGCCACTTTCTTCCTCCTCAGACCACACACTCCAACTCACAAAAAAAGGTTGGGAGGCCTTGGGCTCTGAAAGGATCAAGATGCCCAAGAGGGGAGTGAATTGAGCTCTTTTTAATTTCTAAACAAGAATTAAACCTATAAAGAGCCAATTGACCCCCTAGTGCCTACCGCTTGTGTGTCCTAGCTAGAAAGCGGTAACAAGGCAAAGGAAAGCGAAAACTTCCTACACAATTCTAGTATGAATTGAAAGACAAGTGCGGAAAATAATGCGGTAATAAAGAGCTAGGGAAAGAGATGCTTGACACGGCGATGTTTTGCCGAGGTATCGAGGAGTCGACACTCCCCCTAGTCCTCGTTGGAGCACCTCGCAAGGTATAGCTCCCCCTCAATCCCGCGCAAGGGATGAGTGCTCTCTACGGGCTGATTCTTCACCACTCCGGCTCGGTGAATCGCCCACAACCGATCACAAACGTCGATGGAGAAGGGCCACCGACAATCTTCCGGCAATCACCTTCCTCCGAGCACCACCGGACCGTCTAGGTGATGTCGATCACCAAGAGTAACAAGCCTCGATCTTCGCTTGACTCACTCAAGCTTCACAACTAGAGGATGCACACTTGAACTCTTGGATGAACTAGAGAGAGGATGGATGGATTCGCGAATCACTCTCTCTCTCTCTAGGGCTCTTGCTCTCTTTCCACCCTTCTCAACAAACTCAGCACCTCAAATGAGCAAAGGCCAGGTGGGAGAGAAGAGGGAGGGGCTATAAATAGACCCTCTGAAAACTGCCTCGGGCTGGCATTTTAAGTTGGCGATGGACGCTCCGTCGACTAGGCGACGGACGGTCCGTCGCATGCCCAACAGCTAGTTTCTGTTCATAATTGAGGCGACGGACGCTCCGACGCCTAGGCGACGGATGGTCCGACGCCTCTGTCTAATGGCTAGTTCTGACGCACTGTTCCCAGCGACGGACGCTACGTCACTGGGCGACGGACGCTCAACCACAACGTCCGACGCTGAGTTCTGGCTAGGGTTGAAAAACACCCTCTCTGGAAGGTCGACGGACGCTCTTCCCAGCGTCCGACGCCTGACCGACGGACAGCGTCCGACGCACCCTGAAAAACCTAGCCAGAAAACAACCTCTCTGGAAGGCCGACGGACGCTGTGGACTCAACCACCCAGCGTCCGGCGCCTTTGTCCGATGCCGACGGACAGCGTCCGGCGCCCCTGCCAGGAGCGTCCGACGCCCAGAAAATGATTTTGACAACTCCGTTTTTCGTCGCGATGAATATGGAAGTTGTTCTAGGCTATCTTGCGGTCACCATAGGCTTGCTTAGAGCTAAGGAAGTCAAGTGTGCACCACACCTAAACATGAAGCTTTCCTAAGTTAGGCTACTAATCTCAACCCCTCTTAATAGTATGGTCAAAGGTAAAAAGAGAAGCCCTATCTAATTCTAAGTGTCCTTCATCTCCTTATGGCACTTAGCCTATCATTCTAGGGTCTTCATCCTGTCTCCTTAAGAACCGAAACGATATCCATCTTGGGGGCTAAGTGATGATCTTTAGAGCCCATTCTCCTTGATCACTAAGGCTAAGCTATGCATAGCCTCTGCAAAACACACGTTAGCCATAATAATCACTAATTGCCGTTAATCACCCAAACCAACTAGGGCCATGATTCTTCAGGCTCCTCCCAAAAAATTGCTCTACTAAGGGGGAGGTTTTTTTCTCAATTCCTTTGGTGAGAAGGTTCTAGAAGGTAAGAAAATGCTATTCCAACCCTTTAATTGAAGTTTTCATAGTTGGTTAGTGAGCAAATTAAAGTCTTGTTTTCTCTCTCATCCATGGTGCTTGAGCTTTGTGTGGAGCAAATTGGAGCTTACTTTTCAAGCTATTTGTGTAGATTACTTTGAGAAATGAGCTCACACCCTTTATTAATAACAAATGCATCTGGTTTGGACTTGTCGAATATTTAGAACTTGTGAATTATGGCTATGTAATGATGGACTTTGTGAATTGGACTTGTGATACTTTTGAATTATGGACTGTAATAATGGTTTACATTGTGCTTGTGTGTTTGTGGACTGTAATATATATATATATATATATATATATATATATATATATATATATGTGTGTGTGTGTGTGTGTGTGTGTGTGGTTGTCAGGTTTGAATTTAAATTTGAATTTGAATGATAAATTACATGCTCTGGTCAGATTTTGATTTGAATTTCAATTTTTTTTACTGGAAAATCAATTATAGGGACGGTTCTTGATTGAACCGCCCTTACAAATGACATTTGTAAGGGTGGCTTGTGTTCTCAGCCGTCCTTACAAAGGACATTTGTAAGGGCCGCCCTTACAAATACAATTTGCAAGGGCGGCTGAGAACACCAGCCGCTCTTACAAATGGTATTTGTAAGGAGTGGCTGATTTGTAAAAACCACTTGGGAGGGGCTGTTGGGCAAACCGCCTTTATAGAGGCATTTCAACCGCCCCTACAAATGGTTACTGTGGTAGTGCATATGTCTAAACATTTAATATGATAGGACGTAAAATTTTTAACAGGTAACTAAATAAGGCAAACTGTGTGGCATGCATATATTCTTACGGTGCTATGGATCAGCTGCGTGCTAATCCTCTACAGTACAACAGCATACTACTAATTTGCAACTAACTACAAAGGGCTTTGCTACTATTACTGCATAGGAGATAAAATCTCAAATAAATCTTAGCCCTTTTAAGTGCGTGCAATAATTAGTAATTACTAATTAATTAAAATATTTAAAAAAACAAAAAGACAACAAACTAAAAAAGAATTACTTGTTTCTTGCCATATATGGGTGCACGTGTACAACATGCATTGTGCCATGCCGGACGGGGCACCATAGGGGTACATCACCACATACAAGATATCACATGAATGCCGGACGGGGCACCATAGGGGTACATCACCACATACAAGATATCACATGAACACATCTGACGGTAGAAATCTAATAAATAAGTTTCAAAAGTTAATGACTAATTATAAAAATTCCAATTCAAGATCATAAAAATACTAATGTTACCAACGTACATTTGCAAAATACTAAATCATAAAAATACTAATGTCAGGATTATATAAAAATAAATAAATATAATTTAAATACCAACACACGTTCCAGTTTCTTTAAATAGACAACTAAAGCACACCTCTACTTATGTTACATTTGTACAAACAAATTCAGCTGACATATAGATACAACTAACCTGATATCAATTATAACTACACACACATTAATTAATTAAAAGGCATAACATATCACATTATGACTTCAAAAGAAAACGAACTAACCATACAAACGTATTGCATGCATACATTAGATCCAATTGATAGATATTTTACCTATAATTTTACTTGCTTTTCTATTTCTCGTAAATAAATAAATATATTTATTCTGTTACCTCTTAGGAGGTAATATGTACTTATAGCTATTAAGGTCGACAGTCCACAGTTATTTGGAGCACTAACTACAGAACAGGCCTGTTATCCCGGTTGGGAAACCCCTTTAGTCCCGGTTTCCCAACCGGGAACACGAATCTGCGACTAAAGGCGGCACTATGGACTAAAGAAGGACCTTTAGTCCCAGTTCGTAATAAGAACCGGGACTAAAGGGTGCTTCCCCACGTGCAGTTGCCACCTAAGAACCGGGACTAAAGGTCCGTCTCTTTTTTGTCCTGTTTTTTCTTTTTCCTTTTTGGTTTCTTTTCATTTCATATTAGCTAGGGTTATAGAATAGGTTTTTGAAGGCGCATTCTATGCTTCTATATATATATATATGCGTATATATTTTGAGCATGCGTAAAGGACATAGTTATAGTATGAAACTATATACATATATATACTAGAGGTAAATATTACACAATTTATTTACACGTAGATACACGAGATATGTGTTTGATTGGATAATATCTAATACAAATTAGTCTTCAATCTTGGTTGGGCAAGATTTTTTCTCTTGGATCGTAGTAGTGCTCTCCATTGGGTTTTATGACTTCGTCCAAAATAAATCCCGCAATCGTCTCGACAATTGTATTGATCTTGTCCGATTGTAGAACCTTTTCCGCCAACCAATCAGACTTCAGTTTGAATCAAAGTAAAAAAAATGTATTAGTATAGATATATATGATTGACTACGAATAGGTACCAACAATAGTAACAAATCAATTGTGAAACATACCTTAAGCTTCTCTAGTTTAGGTCTATTCGTGCACGCCCTGATGAACTCGCAAACATAGTATCCGCACAAATTGTTTCCCGATTCCTGCCGCAAACACCACTTTACGAGAAAAAGAAACCTCTCGTTATCCAGTGAAGACACACTCACATTATCAAGTTCATGAAAATTGTATATATATAGCTAGAGCTAGTAGTACTTAGTTGGGTTAACACTACGTTCAGTGGCGCTTTACAATTACTGCGGTGATCTTGAATGAATTTTTCCCAAACACTAGCAACAAAGTTTTTAAAAAATAGATTGTTAATTAACATTCAACATTTAAGAGAGCAATAAAGAATTATTGGTTCGTGACCGATATCAAATTACCTCTGGATAATGTCTAACATATCTTGATAATCGGCTTGATCTTTTCTCAACGAGTCTAATATTATTAACTGATTATTGTCCAGATAGATGACCATCAAGATCTAGTGAAAGTTGCATGTTTATAGCATATGAAGTCATATAATTCAATAACTTTATATGGGTCAAGTAATTGAGGAAAATAAAATGTGCACACTCACTTGAAGTTATACGGGAAGAGTATCGTTCTCTTGTCCTTTTAGTGAACTAAGAACCTCATGAGATTCTTCTCCGTTTGAGGTCGCCAATTAGACTGGGGAGTAACTTGGTCTTTGAATACAATGTATGGATCAACAAAACCGATAGTATTGTCCTTTATTTTTCTGAGTCTGTTCATCTCATGTCTACATACATATATAGTGTAAGGATGACTATATATATACAACACATGCAAGTTACTTTAGTAATAATAGAAACAATACAATCACTTACAGAAAAAAGTAGTTGAGGAGACATTTATCGAGAGCCTCACTGTGGCATAGTTGGTGTAGTTCTAAGAAGTTAATATGTATGAGGTCATCGGCATGGAAGAAGTGTCGTTGTCTAACTCTGACAAGAAGTCATTGCTCGTTCCTTTTACACACCTCTAAGTACCACTTGTTCAACAGGTACATTTGTGTGTCATGATCTCTTTGTGCAGCATCAGGGTTGAAAAGACTCTTGCCATATTTATAAATCTTCCAAGGATCAACTTCTGGGACAGAGTCGATTTCGCCACCATAGAGAATTTGGTTTATGTCAAGACCAGTTTCGACGTAGAAATTAGCAAGTTGCTCCAAGTTGACCTCTCCACCTATGCATCCAGCGACATTTAAAATGTCCATGTTTGTTCCACACTCATCATGAACAACTAGTTGAGAAATTGGTTGTACCTGTTGTCCGAGTTGTGGAACATCTTTCCCTTTCTTCTTACTTGTCGTCGCCATATGTGCCTTCATGAGAGTGCAGTCATAGTCTGTTGTTGGCGGTGCCTTGCGAGAATCACGCAACTCTTTCTGCTTTTGGTCCACCCTCTTTCTTAGTTGTGCTGGAGTTAGGAAGAAATGCGCCTTTGGAGGGTTTCGCCTAGCTTCTGCATCCTTTTTCATTTTTGAAAATAATTCATCCAAATCTTCTCGAACCTTAGCGTTATTTTCTTCATCGGTCTTTTCATAAGGCAACTTTTGGGGAATAGGCTTTGTGAGGCTGCCCTCTTCACCGATTGGGATGAGGACTTCAACAATTGTGATGGGGTAGACCTCTTAGCGGCTGACTTCTTCGTCAACTGAGGCTGAGGTGGCAGAGGGGTTAGAGACCTCCTTGCCGGCGTTAGAGATCACTTTGGAGACAGCTGTCGCGGCGGTGGTGTTGGAGACCTCCTTGCCAGCGTTGGAGATTGCCTTGGAGATGGCTGCTGCGGCGGCGACGTTGGAGACCTCCTTGCCGGGGTTGGAGATCGCCTTGGAGACGGCTGCTGCGGCGGCGGCGTGGGAGACCTCCTTGCCGGCCTTGGAGACAGTTGTGGTAGCGGCGGGGTAGGAGACCTCTTTCTTGGCGTTGGAGGCCTCCTTGGCGGTGTTGGAGACCTCCTCGGAGCACTCTGCTGATCCGGGGATTTTAGGTTGGCCGGAGACCTGCTATTTATGTGACAAAACAAAATTAGAGTACATGAGTGTAAATACTTGTTTAGTCAGTATACAAAATTGCTCACAACACTATCATACGTACCTATGGTGAAGTAGTTTAGGAGGCGATGCCCCGGGAATAACAATGTATCTCTTGCGCCATAGAATAAATGAATGCTCTGCTTCTCCAAGAGTCTTCTCCCCATCACCTCCTGGAATGTCAAGAACCACTCTGTTGAATCCTTTAACAACTCTATCCACGAAGACGCTAGCATATCTAGGTGGTATTATTTGCCCATGCATTCTTGGTGTTCTAGTAGTGTCAATAGGGGAAACAACACCAAGAGCAACCATGATGCTAACATTATCCTTTGGAATGTGCAGCTCACATGCGGTAAGAGGTACAATAATGTCATCCATAGGGAAACGCAACCCTACATCCTCTGGTAGCTCTGTGGAAGCACAACTACTTACAAGCTGGTTAGTAGGGCTACCTCCCGGCTGTGATGTTGACCATCGTTGGGAACTCAATGCTATTTGCACTTGTCGTTTAATTTCATCCTGCATTCTCAACTCATTAGCTTTTTTTGCTCTTGAGATTCAAGCACCGCCATCTCCAACCTTCGCAACCGCTCGTTCTCCTCATCCTTCTTTCTCTGGCAGCTTTTGTATGTGGCTCTGTCCTCAGGAAAGCCATGCTCCCAAGAGATCGTCCCTTTGCCTCTTGTTCTTCCACCGTGTTCAGTTGTTTGGAGGGCATATGTTAGTTCATCCTTTTCTATGTTGGGCTTCCACGCACCTCTATCAGAAGCATTTATAGCATGACAAAGTCTCTCTGCTGCCTCTCGAATCCTTTCACTATAAACTAACCCCCGGTTTCTAGATCAAGTGATCCACCATGCGCAAAGAACCAATTCTTACAGCGTTCGAGCCAATCAAGTGAAGCTGGTACGATCTGCTTTTCAATTAACATTGATTCTAGATTTTCCCACTTCACATTGGCAGTCTTGTAGCCACCTGATCCCAAGTGATGGTGGTATTCCTTTTGTTGGGTGTTCTGTCGGTTCCTTTGTATCCGCTCGATACCCTCTTCTGATGTTTTGTATTGCATAAATTCATCCCAATCAGGCCTCAACTTTGATAGCGGACCCCTAGTGTTGAAATTTGGTGTCAGATTCTTCTTAACATAATCATTGTATAGATTTTTCTTCCAAGACTGGAACTGGGTGGCCATCTTCTTCATAGCCCACTTCTTAACTAACTCCTTCAAATCAGCTCCATCTATTTCAAGCATGAAATGTTGGAGAATATCATCCCAAATAAGGGACTTGTCTAAATCAGAGACAAAACTAATATGCGGAGCATTTGTCTTCTCTTTCCATTCCTGGGCATTGATCGGCAGTCTTTCCCTTACTAGGTAACCACATTGATTAACAAATTTCTTCACATGCGGTCCAAGTGGTTCTCCCGTAGTTGCATTGAACTGTGATATTATGTAACGGCCCTCCATCGGCTTTGCCGGGCCATGTAAATTTCGACTCGTCATCGATCCTGAGGGCTACACAATGCACACATATACATTAACTTAGAATTATATGAATGACAAAATATTCTTTGTTAATTCACCAATATAAATATACAAGAGAGAAGATGGATTAATCAAGTATATACCTCGCCAGTGATGTCGTCTTGCAAGACATTTTCTGGTTCATTTCCAAGATTTAAGTATTGACTCCCGTCATCCTGAGCATTATCATCGTCCGCGATGCCGGAGTTGATAAGATCCATCAGGGCGTCCTCCATCGTGTCATTGGGGTCGGCCATCTAGCGTATACCACTAGAATTGTGTATATCAAAGAAGAATGGAAAGCATTTAGATATACATACATTAACAAAGAACACGAAGGCATTTAAAAAACGGCATTAGCAAAAAAAAGAAGGATATCTAATATAAATTGTAATATGTATATATATATATATTTATAAAGGCCAACAATGAATTTAAATGAAGGCATTTACATGAAGAAATTTAAATTCTAATAATGAAGGATATCTAATATACATGAAATCAAGGCATTTACATTTCTTAAAAATGAAGGCAATTACATGAAGGCATTTACGTAATAGATATCCTTAAAAATAAAGGATATCTAATATATAAATTCTAATGAAGGCATTTACATGAAGAAATTTATATTTATAAAGGCATTAGCAAAAAACATGAAGGAATTTACATTTATAAAGGCATTAACAAAAACATGATGGCACTTCAGCAAATGTAATAACAATATCTATATATATATATAGATTTAAGGATATATACATCTAATAACATATATATATATATACATACATAAACATCTAATAACAATATCTAAATTCTAAACATTTACATATATATAAATTCTAATAACACACACACACACACACACACACACACACACACACACACACATATATATATATATATATATATATATATATATATATATATATATAAGCATATGTAATAACAATATATTTACATTTACATATAATTCAACATTTAGATATTTACATTTCTAAACTCTCCATTTATATATATATGACATTTATTAGGTAACATAGTAATGACATAAACATTTATATATATTTACATTACATTTGTATATATATTTATATATATACACAGACACACACACACACACAAACACACACCAGAGATCGATTTCGATCACAGAGCGCTGGCAACGAGAAGGAGGGGCCGGGGCCGGCGCAGCTGCGCGCGGAGGGGCGGTTGGATCAGAGACGCCGAAGGTCGCGCGCGGAGAAGCTAGTGCGGCGTGGCACCGCCGGCAGACGGAGCACGGGCGTGCGCGGCGGCGGAGACGAGAGGCGGTGGTGGCCGACGCGAGATGGCGGCCGGATCAGAGACACGCCACGCGCCGGAAACGCCAGAGGCACAGAGAAGAGCCGGCAGACGAAGCAGGGGCGTGCGCGCGACAGCGGACGAGAGGCAGTACAGTGGCCGGCGCGAGAGGGCGGCGGAGAAACGATCGTGCCGAGACGACACACGCGCGCGCGGCCCGGGGCACGCAGCGGAGACGACGCCAGAGGGCGGTGGTCTGAGGCGCAGGCGGCGGCGGTAGTCGGCGATGATCGAGGGCGGAGTCTGTCGGGCAGCGCCGCGCGGAGGAGCAGAGTGCGAAACGTAGATCGAATGAGGAAGACGACCGCAGATCTGGGCTTATATAGGCCCATACCTTTAGTCCCAGTTGGTACACCAACCAGGACTAAAGGTTTTTCCTGTTTGGCATACTCCCGGTTGGTTACATCAGTCCGGACTAAAGGTCCCTGCCTGTTCACTTTTCGTCAGGTTTCAAAGCAAAATTTTGGTTTTTGGATATATTTCATTGTATTTTGCTTTTTACACTTGTTAATTGAACAATAAATCAGGTATTATGCATAATATTGTTTTAAAAGCGCCATTATTTGTTTTTTGCTTTATTCTTTGAAGGAAAAGCCTTAACCTCTAAAATTCTTTTGTTTTCCTTTTATTTTGGTCATCGTAATATAACCATTAATCACAAATTGCTTAATGCAAAAATGTTTTTTTGAATGCAAATCTTTTAAACTATATGTTTTGGACAGGATATTAGTTTTCGCATTATCGTAACGTTAAAAATTTGGTTTTTCACCAATTTATTTCCAAAAACGCATGAGGGAATGGAAAACATGATCGAGACAAAAAAGTAATTAAGAAAATAATGAGAAAAACATAGGATCTTATATGTGGCCATTATTTGTTATACATTCTTGCCACAAATAATTTAGGCAGTTTTGACAAATGTAGATTACACATATTGAGCCATATTAAGCAATCACACAAATATATTAAGTGATGGCAACAGCAACAAATTTCATCCTAATGTATGTCCCTTGGTTATGATCACTGCGTAACCATGGAGTGTCTTCATTATTTAGCATGATGCTTGGGTCTTTGTTTACTACAAACGGTTGGAGTCGGTCATCCTTTTCATAATCCTCTGACGAGTCTGACCCGTCCTCGATTCCCATGATGTTTCTTTTCCCTGAAAGAACAACGTGACGTTTTGGCTCACTTTTTGAGTTGTCGTTTCTACCTCTCTTTGGTTTCGTACACATATCCTTTACGTAGAACACCTGATTCACATCCTTAGCTAAGACAAATTGTTCGTCTCTGTACCCAAGATTGTTGAGATCCACAATTGTCATTCCATGCCAACTGTTACCCCGCCTCCAGTCACCTTCACCCATTGGCACCGAAACAAAGGGACCTTAAAAGTGAGTCCACAGTCTAGTTCTCATATCTCTATTATGCGGCCATAATATGTTTGCTTATTCCCATTCGGATCTGTGGCATCAATGCGGACACCACTGTTTTGGTTGGTGCTCTTTTTATCTTGGGTTACTGTATAAAATGTATTCCCATTTATCTTGTACCCTTTGTATGTGAGGATATGCCACGATGGTTCCCAGGCCAACAAGTACAATTGCTCATCAAGACTCTCATCACCTTGACATTTTTTTCATAGCCAACCACCAAAAGTTTGCATGTGCTCACGAGTAATCCAATGTTCAGTTCTCCCTAGAAATTGGGATCTTAGGATGCCCTTGTGTTCCTCGATATACGGATCCACCAAGGAGGAGTTTTGCAGAACGGTGTAGCGTGCTTTATTGAAACAATCGTCCTCCATACTGAGATATGATTTCTTCCCTAGTGTTCCCTTTCCACTTAGTCTTTCCTCATGTCGCGATTCAGGAACCCCAATCGGGTCAAGGTCTAGAATAAAATCAACACAAAACTCAATAACCTCCTCTGTCCCGTACCCCTTGGCAATGCTTCCTTCTGGATGAGCACGATTGTGAACGTATTTCTTCAGGACTCCCATGAACCTCTCAAAGGGGAACATAGTGTAGAAACACGGGATCAAAAATACTAATCTCCTTGACCAGGTGAACTAGGAGGTGTCATGACATTATAGAAGGATGGGGGGAATACAAACTCAAAGCTGACAAGACACTGAACCACATCATTTTGTAGCTTTGCCAGATCTCCTGGATTGATTGCCTTTTGAGAAATTGCATTGAGGAATGCACATAGCTTCAAAGTGGCTAAACGTACATTTGGAGGTAGAATTCCTCTTAATGCAACTGGAAGCAATTGTGTCATAAGTACGTGATAGTCATGAGACTTTAAGTTTAGAAATTTCTTCTCTAACATACTTATTATACCCTTTATATTCGAGGAGAAACCAGATGGGACCTTAATTCTATCTAGACATTCGAACATGCTTTCCTTCTCTTCCTTGCTAAGAGTGTAGCTTGCTGGTCTTAAGTAATGGCGTCCATCATCTGTCTTCTCTGGATACAGTTTTTCTCGTTCATTTAAACATCGCACGTCTTGTCGTGCTTCAATTGTGTTCTTAGTCTTCCCATACACACCCATGAATCCTAGTAGGTTTACACACAGATTCTTCGTTAGGGGCATTAGGTGCATTACGTCAATCGCGCTGCGGACCTCTAGCACTTGCCAATAAGGTAGCTCCCAAAATATGGACTTCTTCTTCCACATAGGTGCGCGTCCGTTAGCATCCTTCAGAACAGGTTCGCTCCCTGGTCCCTTTCCGAAGACTACGTTCACATCCTTCACCATATCAAATACATCCTCACCAGTTCGGTTGGGAGGCTTGGTCTGATGGTCTGCCTTACCTTAAAAATGCTTGCCTTTCTTTCTAAGGGGGTGATTCGCAGGAAGGAACCGACGATGCCCAAGGTATATGACCTTTCAACATTTTTTCAAATATATACTGTCAATGTCCTCAAAACAGTGTGTGCATGCATTATATCCCTTATTTGTTTGTCCTGAAATATTACTAAGAGCCGGCCAATCATTGATTGTTACGAACAATATTGCTCGCAGGTAAAAGTATTCCTGTTTGTACTCATCCCACACACGTACACCCGGTTTATTCCACAAAAGCATAAGTTCGTCAACTAAGGGCCTCAGGTACACATCGATGTCGTTGCTAGGCTGCTTGGGTCCTTGGATGAGCACTGGCATCATTATGAACTTTCGCTTCATGCACAACCATGGAGGAAGATTGTAGATACATAGAGTAACGGGCCATGTGCTATGACTACTGCTCTGCTCCCTAAAAGGGTTCATGTCATCTGTACTTAAAGTGAACCTTAAGTTTCTTGCGTCCTCCATGAACTCTGGGAATTCTCTATTGATTGTTCGTCATTGGGACCCATTGGCAGGGTGTCTCAACATATTGTCTACCTTATGGTCTTCACTATGCCATCATAGCAACTTGGCATGCTCTTTGTTTCTAAACAGACGCATCAGGCGTGGTATTATTGGAGCATAGCATATAACCTTGGCAGGTATTCTCTTCCTCGGACGTTCACCATCAACATCACTAGGGTCATCTCATCTGATCTTGTACCGCGATGCGTGGCATACCGGACATTCATCCAAATTCTCATAGTCATCCCCACGGTAGAGGATACAGTCATTGGGACATGCATGTATCTTCTGGATTTCTAGTCCCAGAGGGTAGATGACCTGTTTTGCTTTATACGTAGTTGTTGGCAATTCGTTTCCCTTTGGAAGCATCTTTTTTTTAATAGTCAATAACTGTCCAAATCTCTTATCAGATATATCATTCTTTGCCTTCCATTGCAACAATTACAGTATGGTACCCAGCTTTTTTTGGTCCTCTGTGGCAGTCAGGTACAATAATTTCTTATGATCCTCTAGCATGCGATCGAACTTGATCTTCTCCTTTTCACTTTCGCATTTTCTCTGAGCATCACGAATGGCCTGACCAAAATCATCAGCGGGCACATCTTCTCCCTCTTGCTCTTCTTCAGCTTCCCCCATTGCAATATCATTTAGTGCAACATATTCAGCAAAAATATCTTCATCGTGACATGGTTCTTTGTTTTTGCCTTTTTCCATTATAACCCCGCTTTCTCCATGGTGTCCAACAAATATAGTTTGACACGAAATCAGACTTAAATAAGTGTACATGGATATTCCTCACGCTAGCATATTCCTTCAAATACTTACATAATGCACATGGACAACGTATAAAACCATCTCACTTGTTTGCCTCTACCACAGTTAAGAAATAATGCACGCCATCAATAAATTCTTTGGAGCGGCGATCAATGTTGTACATCCAATGTCGGCTCATCGATCTGCACAATTACACGTGGCATACTATATCAAAATCTCGAACATGACATCCTATGTCGGCTCATCAAACATTAATCATTAGCGTGGTTCAATTTTTAAATTATTAAGATACAAAATAGCCACGTCAGTTACATCACATTAAGATTAACTTATGTAACCCTAACCAAAATATAAAAAATCCCAAGTAGCACTAAACAAACTAGACATAAAATGCATGTCAACAGGATAACAATTTCGTGGTCAATTCCAACTAAAACAAACGACGCATCATTCGTCTGTTCAACATTCATGAGCTTCATCTGCTGGCTCACTGCTTCATTAGCCGCTTCTTCTGGAAGAGATTTTTGCACGTGTTTCACATATTCTTCCTTCCAGTACCTGTCGATGTTTTACCACCGATAGCCTGCCACGGGGTTACCCGAGACAGTAGTTTGTGCCTCGGAAAATAGTGAAACCTTGGTGGTTGTACACGCAGGGACACACGGTTTATACTGGTTCAGGCCCTCGACAAGGTCGAGTAATAACCTTACGTCCAGTTGAGTCGCTTGTTATTGCTCTTGATCGTAATACAAAGTGTTGTGTGTCGCTCTACGTATCGGGTGTTACGTAGTATGTTCTGGCTATTTTTTGGGTGATACCCTCACCAGCCCTTTATAGTCCAGGAACTGGTCGAGGGTTGCTCTAATCCTACTCGGTTACAAACTTAGATTCCTAAATTGTGCTTCGGTCTTGTCGTCTTTACCGACTAGAATTCGGTTTCTTCTGTCTGTCTTCCTTTGTGGGCTGAGGCAAGGAGGCCCAAAGCTTAGGTAAGCCGGTCCATGGGTACCCTATAGGATATCCCATCGACAAGCCCCCGAGCATCTCATGATTTTTCTTCAATATGTCGGGTTGCTTTTGAAAGCGAGTCGAGTTCTTTTTGAAGCAAAATCGTGAAATGATCTTCTGTGTTCTTCGTCTTGTGATATTTATGCACCTTTGGTGCACTCATTGAGTGTAGCCCCCGAGCCTCTGATTACTTGGTACAAGTATTCGGAGGATCCAAGAAAAACTTTGTGTGGTATGTATTTCCAGCCCCCGAGCCTTCTCCGAGTTCTTTTGAAAAAGAACTCGGCAGAAGGTTCTGAAATACTCCGCTTCTGTCTGTTTTTGTTCATGAGTAGGTACTGTGCTTTCACGGATGTATGGAATCTTGCTTTCACTGTTTTCTTTGGTCAACTTTTGTTGTTTTCTTGCTTTTCTTTCTTGTGACTTTTGGCTTTTGGTGGCTCTTCCTGGTTATATATTGCATTGTGCTTGCACTGATAGCTCAATTCTTAGGGTTCGGTGATCATGTTGCTGAGTGAAACTGAGCAGCCCCCGGGCTTATGCCCGCCTTCTAGTAGTCGAGTGGGTAGAAGAATTCTTGTGAATGGAGTTGGAGGTAGACTAACTCGTCGGTTAGATTTTCTTGAGAAGTTTGGTGTAGCAGGTAGAAGAAGTCTTGTGATGTGGCTTCCATGCCATCACTATCTGTCTGCTGAACTCCGGGCTGTAACCGTTGCCGCTCCTAAGTTGGTTGACGTGGTATGCTCTATCTTTCTGGCCGTGCGTGCTTGCGTCGAATTCTTGCTGGAAAGGCTAGAGCTGGAGTTGTCCAGTCTCATTTGCTAGGAGTGGCTTTCTGCCTATGAACCAGGACTTTCTTCAGGCGTTAAGGAAGCTCTGTGTTGTTTCACTCTGTGAGTTTTTTACCAAGTGCTGGGTATTCTTTGGTAGTAGACATAATCTGTCCTTGGTTTTGGTCTTTATATTTTGTCACTTGTGATCTCTTGTTGTAGATGAGGTTCGTACTGGCCTTGAATTGGTAGCTTCTGGTTGTTGTATCTGTAAGATCACTGATTGAGTTGTTTTTGGTACCCAATAAGTGTCCCTGGTTATATGATTGTCCTTGGAATATTCTTCTAGATATTCTATCTAGTACTCTGATGTACTACTTTTATTGTAGCCGTTTGTATCTCATCAATGTAGTCCTTGTAGAATCTTTTTCCTTTATTGCTCTCTTTATGTACTATTGCTGATGTTGTCCTTTTTTCATGGACTTGGTGTATGTGCACTCGTTGTTCTTCTATAAATAGTTGTAGTATGATTTCCTTGTCACATATCTTCTGTTTTTCCTTGTAAAAGGTCCTTGTTGTATCATGGATATTGTAGTGGGCGAGCTTGACGAGCCCCCGGGCTCTTCTTTCTTCTCTTTCTTGGTTGTAATCTAGTGAATGGTGTAGCTCTTGTGATAGAAACCAGTAGACAAGTAGTTTTAGGGTAGGACCAAGCTGTGGGCGGTTTTGAGGCAAATAGTGTAGATCTTGTGATGAGGCTATCACATGTTGCGCTGCCTGATCTACCAGTGTCCTGATCGAGTGCCTCTGACTGTTCTCACGGTCTTGGTTGAAGAAGCATTCCTTGGATAGTCCTGTGCTGTGTCATTTTGGTGCGTGCTGATGCTGATCCGTATGACTTCAATTTGGTCATTACTGTTTTACTGCGTCTCTCGCTGCCAATCTTGAATGTGCATTGCTTGGGTGTGCATTGCTCAGCTGAGTATTGCACAAATCCGAGTTGTTTGGCTCTGTCTGTCAATATTGAATCTTGGTTCGGCTTGTCCTAACCTCGAATTCGACCGGGTTCTTAGCTACCGACTTGTACTAGCTCCTTTTGGCAGTTATCTGTTTGTAACTTTATATTTAATCTGTACTCGAGACTTGTATTTGAGAAATGAGGAATCAAAGAATTGTTGTCTCAATCTTCCGAGTTTTTGTATCTATCTTGCTTGTAATGACCGGGTTCTTTTGCGAGCTGTCTGTGTATTTTGAAAAGGCGGTGTTGTCTAACTGCTTTAGGTTCCTTTCCGTAATTGATGGTATTTTCCAGTTACTGTACTTTCCGCTGTAGGTAACGCTTCCTTATAAATTTGCCTTTTTATTATCTCTTCTTTTTTACCTTGCGGTAAAAAATTCTTCCCCTTACTTGCAAAACCCTAACTGTCGCCGCCGCTCTAGTTGTCCTTGATCTGTCGGATGGTGAAGAAGAACAAGAACAAGAGCAAGACTGATTTTGTGGACGAAGATACCGTGCTGGACCATATAGATAATCCTGAGTTTGTTGAGATGTCTCGCCAGATGAAGCAGTCTCCCAAGCCTACGACTCAAGATGCAGATTTGGATCTGTTAGTTGCTCATGGTCTGCTTCAGGCGCGGATTTTTTCTGAGTACTCTCTTCCTGGTGAGCACGTCATCCCAAGTCCCTCCCCTGATCAGACTGTGCTCTTTGTTCCTTTTGTTCACGCTGGGCTTTGCTTCCCTCCTTCTGATTTCCTGATGGAGTTCCTTCGCTTCTACGGTATCCAGCTTCATCATCTACCCCCTAACGGGATTCTCTTTCTTTCTTCGTTTGCGCATTTGTGTGAAGCATTCATTGGCATTCCTCCTTGTCTTCCTCTCTTTCGTCATTTCTTTCGACTTCGATTTCATGAGAGTAAGCCCAGTCGCTCTTTTGGCTATTGCACCGTTCAGTTCCGCCAGGGTATGAAGGCTATTTACTTTGCCTTTACTCTTTATGAGTCGGTTAAAGATTGGGTGGACAAATGGTTCTACGTTTCGAAGCCTGATGCTTATTTTTCTTCTGATTTTGCTGCTCTTCTGACTTCTCTTCCTTGTTGGAATGATCCTTTGTCTCCTTCTGAGTCCCTGGCTATTAAACCTCTGCTGACCCGGATAAGCTTCTTGAAACAATCCGGGTTGACTGGCAATGGGTTGATTGCCAGTTTCTATCGTCGCCGAGTTCAACCTCTCATGCAGAGGGAAAACCTTGGCTTTGAGTATATTGGTTCTTCTGATCCTTCTTGGATTATCCCTGAGTCCGAGTTGTTTGAAGATGACATGTTTGATCGTTTGGGGAGGGTCCTGAGTGGTGTGTCTGCCATTCCTCCCCAAATTCCTGAGTACCATGCCGGAAATCCGCCTCCTCAGGTTAGTGACTTCTTAGTTCGTTCCGATTTGTTTTCCTTTGAGCTTTTTGTTTTGTTGATGGCTTGCTTTGTATTTTTAGGATCATGGTCATTCTTTTAGGCTAAACTTGCCTTTTGGGCCTGATGCCTTTGTTCCTGATGAGACCGCAGCTGAAGTCACTGTGGCTTCGAATTCTTCCAGGTTGCTCCCTAGATTTTGTATTACTAATGGGTATGTGCCGTATACTCCCGATCCTCGGATTGCTCAACTTGTAAAGTTTTCTAGGAAAAGAAAGCTTGAGTCTTCTCCTCAACCTTCTTCACTTGCTCCTACCACTCGCTGTCGGTCTCCTCGGCCGCATGCTCCCACAGGTAACATTATTGTAGGTGAGCGTTGTGTTTGTCATCCAAGTTGTTTTCTATACCGCTCCTCTTTATTCTTCTGTTTGTTCTTTTTCAGGTGGTCAGTCTATCCTTCTTGATGAAGAGTATTCTGATGATGATCCCCCTCTCACTCATCCTCCGTGAGTTGTTTTCTTGATGTCTTTGCGATTTCTGTTCAAAGATCTTTTCCTTATTGTGAGTTTATTCAGTCATAGATCAACTGTTGGTCAGTCTTCAGGTGAAGCTACTCTGATTCCTTCACTATTCCGATCTCTTCCTCCCCCTTACTTGATGATGATTTCGCTTTCGACATTCCTAAGCTTCTGTTGCCGCTTACTTCAGCAAGTCGGCCAAGTAAGTTAATTTTGCTACATGATGTTTGTATCTTTAATTGTCTTTGCCTAATATTCTTGCTTTTGCCTTTTCTTTTAGGCCTTCTTCTGATGCTCCTGCTTCATCCCAAGGCGATAGGGTTCTTTTATCCTGTTGACGAATATTCTTGCTTTTTATTTTTCTTTAACTTTTCTTGTTTTGTTTCTTGTAGGACTTTGTGCTTCTGATGCTGCCAACGTTGCTGGTACCCCCGAATTTGTTGGTGCCTGTCCTCCTGATGGTGTGCCTCTACTTGAGGTTCCTGAGTTGAGTCTCTCGGGCAAGGCTCCGATTTCTTCTTCGGTGGTTCCTTTGCTTCTTCAAGGGCCAGAAATTGAACTTAGTCAAGTTGAGCAAGTTCAGAGGCTTGTTTCCTCCTGGAATGATTTATCAGTGTCTTTCGGTGTTGAACTAAAGGTATTTGGTCCTACTTTTTCCTTCTTTTGTCTGTCTGTTTGTACTTTTGTTTTAATCTTTTATCTCTTGCAGGGAGTCTGTCAGGAATTGATTGCTTCTTCTTCGGAGATTCAGTCGACTACTACTCTTCAGGCTGATCTTGATAGGGTTCAGCTTGAGTTATCTCAAGCTCCTGCCGCTTTGGAGCAGGAAAAAGCTTTTTCATCTGCTGCCCTTTCTGATTTGAAGGATAAGCTAGCTGGTAAGTATTCTTATATTTTCCCTAATTTTTGTGTTTCTCTTTTTGATATTCTCATTTGTAGCTGCTGAACAAGCTCGGGTGACTTTGAATGAAGAGAAGAAAGACTTGTCTCTTCGTCTTGAGTCTTCAGAGAAGAAAACTGAAGCTGTGAGTTTAGTGATTGCTTGTTGTCTTCTGTCTTTTTGTTGTTCTCATTCTTAGCTTTTTGAATTGTTTGTCTTTTCCAGCTTTTGAAGTCGGAGCAAGAGTTGTAGTCTTAGCTTTTGGGCGTTCATGAACGATATAAGTCATTGTATGCTGCTGTGAAGCCTGTCATAGCTGTCGTCTGTCATGAAGAGGATGCTAAAGAAGGCTTGAAGACCTTAATTCCTGCACTGCCTCTTCATTTTCGAGAATTTGTGGAGAATGAGTTTGAGCGTTGTATAAACAATGTTGTTTCTTTTGTTCGAGCCCTTGCTCCTGATGTGCCTTTGGATCGAATCCCTGAAGATCCAATGGACGCCGATCTCTTGGCGAGATGGGAGCAATCAAAGCCTGAAGTCCAAGAACTTTGTCGCAAGATATTTGGTCAAATGAAAGTGTTGCCTTCTTCTTCTTCTTGATAAGAAACATTTAATTGTCTTTGGGTGATGATCTTGTAATATACTCTGAATGATACTTTTGCTTAATATATTTCCAGGCTTCGTCCTAATATTGTGATGCTTTTGTCTTGCTTTGTCTGTAAGTTGTTCTCTGATTGACTTGCTTGTCCTTCTGATTAATACCTCATTTTCTCGATATTTGTAAGCGATGTCGAGTTCTTTTGATCGATGCTTGTAGTATTGTGCCTCAGCATTAGGCTTTGTAGGTGCTTCTGAATTCCCGAGTTCTTTCTAGGTAATATTATTGGCCTTCGTGCCTTGATGACTATACTGGAGATATTCTTGTTCATAAAATGCTTTGTGTCTCTGAGTTAGGCTTTGAGGATCTTTGTCGTTGCTTTTGATAAATTCCGAGTAGTTTTGAAGTAGTCTTGTTATTTTGGATGAGTAGTTTCTGATGCTGGAGTATTAGATATCACTTTCTGATGTAATAGCATTTAGCTTGTTGTCTTTGTTGCGTCAAGTTTGCGCTACTCTTCAAGCAGGAATGTTGTGTCACTTTTGCAAGTGATTATCTTTTATGTCGTCGAGGTAGACTGTTCTTCTTTATTGCGTCGAGTAGTTTGGTATTTGCCAAGTCGTCTCTTGAAACGGTAGACTTGTAGATGTATGAACCAGACTATGCCGCTCATGGTGCAAAGCAGTCGGTTTGTCATCGAGGTAGACTAATGTTTTTTGCTACGCCGAGTAGTTTGATGTCATGCCGGTAGACTTGTAGATATGTGAACCAGACTGTGCCGCTCATGGTGCAAAGCAGTCAGTTTGTCGTCGAGGTAGACTGATGTTTTTTGTTGCGCCGAGTAGTTTGATGTCATGCCGGTCGACTTGTAAATATGTGAACCAGACTATGCCGCTCATGGTGTAAAGTAGTCGGTTTGTCGTCGAGGTAGACTGATGTTTTTTTGTTGCGCCGAGTAGTTTGATGTCATGCTAGTAGACTTGTAGATATATGAACCAGACTGTGCCGCTCTTGGTGCAAAGCAGTCGGTTTGTCGTCGAGGTAAACTGATGTTTTTTGTTGCGCCGAGTAGTTTGATGTCATGCTGGTAGACTTGTAGATATATGAACCAGGTTGTGCTGCTCATGGTGCAAAGCAGTCGGTTTGTTGTCGATGTAGACTGATGCTTTTTGTTGCGTCGAGTAGTTTGATGTCATGCCGCCTCACGAAATGGTAGACTTGTAGATATATGAATCAGACTGTGCTGCTCATGGTGCAAAGCAGTCGGTTTGTCAGGTTGCCTCACGAAACAACTGACTTAAAGATGTTAGACAGTGCCGCTCATGATGCAAAGCTGTCAGCTTGTCATGCCGCCTCACGAAATGGTAGACTTATATATGAACCAGACTGTGCCGCTCATGGTGCAAAGCAGCCGGTTTGTCGAGTTGCCTCACGAAACAATCGACTTAAAAATGCTAGACAGTGCCGCTCATGGTGCAAAGCTATCAGCTTGTCATGCCGCCTCACGAAACGGTAGACTTATATATGAACCAGACTATGTCGCTCATGGTGCAAAGCAGTCGGTTTGTCGAGTTGCCTCATGAAACAACCGACTTAAAAAATGTTAGACAGTGCCGCTCATGGTGCAAAGTTGTCATCTTGTCATGCCGCCTCACGAAACGGTAGACTTATATATGAACCAGACTGTGCTGCTCATGGTGCAAAGCAGTCAGTTTGTCGAGTTGCCTCACGAAACAATCGACTTAAAAATGCTAGACAGTGCCGCTCATACTGCAAAGCTGTCAGCTTGTCATGCCGCCTCACAAAACGATAGACTTATATATGAACCAGACTGTGTCGCTCATGGTGCAAAGCAGTTGGTTTGTCAAGTTGCCTCACGAAACAACTGACTCCAGACAGTGCCTCTCATTGTGCAAATTGCCGGTTTGTTCTTGATGTCTTGTATCTTGTGCTTTTAGTTGTAGAATTTCTTGAGTTGGCTGATGTGCCAAGTGTTTCTTAGTTGAATTTCTTCTTCTGTCATTAGCTCGTAAGTTCCGGGTTGTATTGTTGTCTTGATGATAAAAGGACCCTCCCATGGGCTGAGTAGTTTATGTCTTCCTTGTTTCTTTTGAATTAGTCGTAGCACCAGATCTCCTGGTTTTAACGTTCTTGGATGCGTATTTCTATCGTAGTGTCTTCGCAAGCCTTGTAGGTATCTTGCATTTTGTATTACTGCACTGTCTCTTATTTCTTCGATTGAGTCAATCTCTAGTCGTCTTGTTTCTTCGGCTCCTCCTTCATCGTATTGTTCGATTCTTGGTGATTGTCATATCAAGTCAATTGGTAATACGGCTTCCGATCCGTATACCAGGAAGAAAGGTGAGTAGTCTGTTGCTCTACTGATTTAGGTTCTTAAGCCCCATACCACTTTTGTTAGTTCTTCTATCCACTTGCTTCCGTAGTATTTTAGGTCTTCATATAATCTTGGCTTTATGCCTTGTAATAATAGCCCATTGGCTCTTTCAACTTGTCCGTTTGCCTGAGGGTGAGCTATTGATACATAATCTATCTCTATTCCGCAATTTCTTGCCCAACATTGGAATTCTTTTGCCGTGAATGGTGATCCGAGATCTGTGATTATTCTGTTGGGCATCCCGAATCTATACATGATGTCTTGTATGAACTCTGTTGCTTTTTCTACGCTGTATTTGACATGTGGCTTGTATTCAATCCACTTGGTGAATTTGTCTACTGCCACAAATATGTATTCAAATCCTCCTTTTGCCTTTTTGAGAGGTCCGACTTGATCTAGTCCCCAGCATGAAAAAGGCCAGACTGGTGGTATACAGATTAGATTGTGTGCTGGAACATGTCATTGCCTTGCAAACATTTGGCAATTTTTGCATGTCTTGACTAATTGTTCTGCGTCTTTGAGTGTTGTTGGCCAATAAAATCCACTTCTGAATGCTTTGCCGATTAATGTTCTGGATGCTGCATGATTTCCACAGCAGCCCGAGTGGGTTTCATCCAATATCTGTTTTCCTTCCTGTGTAGATACGCATTTCCATAATACTCCAGAACATGCTGCTCTTTTGTATAATTTATCCTTTACGAGGACGTAAGCTTTGCTTTTTATTATAACCCTTGTTGCTTCTGCTTTGTTTCCGGGTAGTTTGTTTTCATTCTTATAATCGATGAATGGTTGTCTCCAATCGCTTTCTATGTTGAGGATCTGCCTTGAGGTGTCGGGTTCTTTTATCTTGTCTATGTCCATTGGGTCTTCTTTTTGTTTACTGATTTCTTGATTTATGGCTTTGCGAGTTCTTCTACAAATATTCCCGGTGGTACTTTTGCTCTGTCTGATCCCAATTTTGACAAGATATCTGCTGTCATATTTGAATCTCTCAAGACATGGTGCATTTCTAATCCTTCGAAGTTCTTTTCGAGTTTCCTTACTTCTGCACAGTATGCATCCATGTTGTTTTTTGGGCAGTCCCACTCTTTGTTTACTTGATTGATTACTACTGCTAAATCTCCATAAGCGAGAACTCTTTTGATTCCTAGGGTGGCTGCTACTTTTAATCTGTGTATGAGTACTTCGTATTCTGCTTCAATATTTCTTGCTTGTCATAATATTTGTAGTACGTATTTTAATTGTCTTCCTTCTGGGGAAATCAGTAGTATACCTCCTCCAGCCCCTCCAAGTTTCAGAGAACCATCAAAGTACATCTTCCAGTGGTCTCTTATTGGTTCGGGTTCTTTTTGTGCAATTTCTGTCCATTCTGCAATGAAGTCGGGTAATATTTGTGACTTGATTGTTGTCCTTGGTTTGAAATCTATATTTAGAGATCTGAGTTCCACTGCCCATTTAGATATTCGACCTGTGGCGTCTTTGTTTCTGAGTATGTCTTGTAACGGGAAGTTGGTTGCTACTGTTACTTTGTGCTCGTGGAAATAATGCCTCAACTTTCTTGATGATATGAGTACTGCATATAGTAGTTTCTGTACGTGTGGGTATCTAACTTTTGATTCCGTGAGTACTTCGCTGATGTAGTATACCGGTCTTTGTATTTTGTAGGTACGTCCGGGTTCTTCTCTTTCTACGATGATTGCTGCACTTACTACGTTTTTTGTTGTCGTGATATACATCATCATGTCCTCCTTATTTCTTGGTGGTGTCATTATTGGGGATGATGATAAATATTCTTTTAGCTTGATGAAAGCTTGATTTGCTTCTTCTGTCCATTCGAAGTTCTCTTTTCCTTTAGGAGTTTGAAGAAGGGTAGTCCTTTTTCTCCCAATTTCGATATGAATCTGTTGAGAGCTGCCATACATCCTGTGAGTTTTTGTATGTCCTTGATCTTTTTTGGTGGCTTCATATCCATTATTGCTTTGACTTGTTTTGTGCTTGCTTCAATTCCTCTATTGCTGACTAGGAAACCAAGTAGTTGTCCTGATGGTACACCAAAAACGCATTTTGTTGGATTGAGCTTCCACTTCCATGCTTTTAGATGTATGCATTTTGTTGGATTGAGCTTCCACTTCCATGCTTCAATTCTTCTAAGTCTTCCAACAGTGATTCAGGTTCTTTTGTTTTGACTACTACGTCATCGATGTATGCTTTAGCGTTTCTTCCAATTTGATCTCCTAGGCAAGTTTGTATTGCTCTTTGATATGTTGCTCCTGAATTTTTTAATCCGAATGGCATTGACTTGTAACAGTATGCCCCGAAAGGTGTTATAAAAGATGTTTTGCTTTGATCTTCTTCCCTTAATGATATTTGATGGTATCCTGAGTAGCAGTCGAGAAATGATAGTAGCGATGATCCCGCTATTGACTCTATGACTTGATCAATTCTTGGTAGCCCATATGGGTCCTTTGAACAGTGTTTGTTGAGGTCTGTCTAGACCACACACATACGCCATTCTTTTGAGTTCTTCTTCTCCACCAAAACTGGATTAGCCAACCAATCCGGGTTGATTATTTCTCTGATGAACCCTGCTGCCAGTAATTTTGTAATTTCCTTTTTGATTGCTACTTTCCTGTCTGGTGCAAATCTGCGTAGCTTCTGTTTTATTGGTCTTGAACTTTTATTTGTGTCAATTTTGTGCTCAGCCAACTCCTTTGGGACTCATGGCATATCTGTTGGCTTCCATGCAAATATGTCTTTGTTGTCCCTTAGAAAGTTGGTGAGCACGAGTTCCTATTTACGATCCAAACTTGCGCTGATTATTGCTATTTTTTTTGGATCTCCAGTTAATAGATCAATCGTCTTTGTGGCTGCTTCTTTATGAGGTGTGAAGGTGCTTGGCTTCTTTGCCGGTATTTGGATTTCATCCGGGTTTATTTTCTTAACTTTCTTCGCAATGTCTTCTTTTTCCTGGTAGTCTTGTAGTTTTTCTGATATTTGTACGGCTTGTACATCACAATCGTATGCTCTCTTTAGATCTCCTTTTAATGAAAGAACTCCTTTTGTTGTCGGCATCTTGAGCAGTAGATACGGGTAGTGAGGTATTGCCATGTATCTTGTTAATGTTGGTCTTCCAAGGATTGCATGATAACATGATTCGAAGTCGGCTACTTCGAATTTGATGAACTCGGTCCGATATTTGTCGGGTGTTCCAAAGGTGACTGGTAAAGTGATTTGTCCCAATGGTATGGAAGCTTTTTCGGGTACTATTCCATAAAAAGGGATACTCGTTGGTGTGATCATGCCTTCATAGTCCAAGTTCATCTTCCTTAGGGTGTCTGCGAAGATTATGTTTAATCCTGCTCCTCCGTCGATGAGTACTTTGGAGACTGCCACTCCTGCTATTGTTGGTCCCATTACTAGGGGATAGTAGCCCACATTTGCTGCGTTTGTCCATTGATCCTCTCTTGTGAATTGAATTGGATACTCTGACCAGTCCAGATACCTTGGGGTAGCTGATTCTGCTGCCATGATGGTTCTGTGTGCTAGCTTTTCCTGTCTTTTATTTCTTGTGTATGATGCTCCAGAAAAGATTACTACTATTTCTTGTTGGGGTTCTTGATAATTCCCCTCTGCTTTCTTGGTATCCTTCCCCGATCCTTCTGTTCTCTGTTCCGAGTTGTTTGCTCGTGTATCCTCTTTCTTTGTGAATCTTCGTTGGAATACGTCACATTCAACTAGCTTGTGGCTTGCGTTAGGATGTATGTAGCAGGGTAGGTGTTCTATCCTTTCTGCTGGCCTTCTTGTGTAATTGTTGCCTTGGTAGTTGTTATTTGAGTACCTGTTATTCTGGTTTATGTTGCTGTTGTTGTTGTAGTTGTTATTGTACCCTCCTTTGTCGTTGTCGTTGAATCTTCTTTTGTTGTCCGTTGCTGCTACCATGTTGTCTTGTCTTGGTCTTTTGTCATTGGGTCTGAAATCTGGTCTTTTATTTTCATGAAAATTTGGGTGAATCTGTGCCGAGTTCTTTCTTCCGATGATATCATCTTTTCGACAGCTCTTTTGAAGTCTTCATTGGATCTCGGATTTTCGTTAAAGTAGTCTTTGAACTGCCAATTTGCTATGATTCCATCCGCAAATGTTTCTATTACTTCTCTATCGGTAATGTCATGTATTTGAGCTCTGAGTTCTCCAAATCTCCTGTAATATTCCCTCAGGGTTTCTCCTCTTTTTTGCTTTATGTTCTTCAATTCTGCCGTCGTCATGTGATGTGTTATTATTCCCGCAAAGTTGTTGCAGAACGCTTCTTGCAAATCCTCCCAATATTTGATTGATCTTGGATTTAGTTTATCGAACCATTGTAAAGGCATGGCTTCGAGTGCCATTGGAAAGTATAGGGCCTTGATGTCATTGTTTCCTCCTGCGAGTTCAATGGGTTGAGAATATACTCTTATCCATTGTCTGGGTTCTACTTTTCCGTTATACTTGGAGTGATTTGCTGGCTTGAATTTGTGTGGTAATTTCAAAGTTTGTAGTCTTCCTGCGAAGCATGGAAATCTGTCGTATTGTTCTGCTCTGTTGAAGTCTGGTGACCAATCTCTTCGGTAATAGTCCCTATCCCCCATGTATTCGGATTCACCATAGTCTTCTGGACAGCATTGATCCCAATCCGGGTTGTTTTGTTTTACCAGTCCGAGATGTTGTTCCTGTCTTTCCGATGGTTGTGGTATCCCTGACTTCCCTAGTCTGTGGAATATCGACTTCTTGGGCGGTTGTTCTTGCTTCTCTCCTTGTCCACCTTGAGGTGTGTCATCGTCGGGTTGTTTATTGGGGTCTCCATCTTCCTTGATTGGTTCGTTTGTGATTCTTTCCTCTTTAGTAAGAATGTTTAGTTCTTTCGTCAATTCTTCGATTCTTTCTCTCTTTGTATTCCTCATGGATTCTCTTTCCGCCTTATTCTTGTTGTATTCTGTCAATTCCGCCTTGTATTTGGTCCAGATTTGTTTTCTTTGAGTAGCTCGATTTCTCCTTCTTGCTCTAGCTTTGTTCTTTTTCAGCCTTGCAGTCTTGTGATCATTGGTTTCATTGTCATTGCCTTCTTCATCGTCTGAGATATCCCCTTCTGATTTGTCTGATGATTTCAAATCGGGTATTTGTGGTGGTTCTAGATAAGGTTCTAGTTCCGCCATGTATATGGTATGTATCTTCCGAGTTCTTCTCGCTTGTTGGCTTCTTGTCTTGTATGATGGTCCTCGGTAAAGTCCAAGTTCTTTTCCTACTTGAAACGGTAGTTCTGTATCCTGGTCTTCCATCCTTGAGGATTGGTTTGGCCAATGCACGATACATCCTTCTAGAGTTGTTGACATGATCATTCCCTCTTGGGCGCCTTTCAGAGTTATGCTTCTTGTTATCTTTTTCTGGAGAAAATTCTCATATGTATATGCAGAATTGTGTAGCCCATATAAACTCGAGTTCTTGATTGCTTCCGAGTTGTTCTTGTCTTTGATTGGAGTTCAGTTACGTGTTCTAACTTGATTTGTGATCAGCCTTTTCATGTTGGTCTCGGAATTGCCATATGTTGATGTCTCTTTTTCCAAGTCGGTTTCGTATCCCTCCTCGTCTGCTGGTCTGGTTGGTTTTGAAATTGTGAGATTTCGCGTCTTTTGAATCAGTCCTTGAAGATCTTGATCAACTCCTTCTTCTTCTCGGAGTTGGCCTTGAATCTTTCCATCGTCACTGATCTTGCAGATCCATGATCCGAAGATCAATGTTGATTCCGTCGACTTCTTCATCTTGAGGTCGTGGTCCACCAAGCTTTCGAGAAAAAATTCGCCGAAAGCCCCTACCTGGCGTGCCAGTTGTCGATGTTTTACCCCCGATAGCCTGCCACGGGGTTACCCGAGACAGTAGTTCGTGCCTTGGCGAATAGTGAAACCTTGGTGGTTGGACACGCAGGGACACACGGTTTATACTGGTTCAGGCCCTCGACAAGGTCGAGTAATAACCTTACGTCCAGTTGAGTCGCTTGTTATTGCTCTTGATCGTAATACAAAGTGTTGTGTCGATCTACATATCGGGTGTTATGTAGTATGTTCTGGCTATTTTTTGGGTGATACCCTCCCTCACCAGCCCTTTATAGCCCAGGAACTGGTCGAGGGTTGTTCTAATCCTACTCGGTTACAAACTTAGAGTCCTAAGTTGTGTTTCGGTCTTGTCGTCTTTACCGAGTAGAATTCGGTTTCTTCTGTCCGTCTTCTTTTGTGGGCTGAGGAAAGGAGGCCCAAAGCTTAGGTAAGCCGGTCCATGGGTACCCTATAGGATATCCCATCGACAGTACCATCCCACTGAAAATAGAACAACAAATTAAGAACTATAATCAAAATCACTTAGCAAAATGAGACAAACCGAAAAAAGTCAAACGCGATAAAATAGCTCATATTGCGATCCAGGCACTTGTAGAAGATACGACCCTTATTGGGACCCACCTTGGACACTCGGTACTCCATCACAATCTTCTGCTCACACTCGCCGTACGGAATGAGAGGGAGCTCCGGCCTCAATCGTCCATTTGGAACCCCATGAGAGGCCGAGGAACCATATGTAGTCGCCATCTACTCACTAGCTAGATTAATTTCTAAACAAACTCAATTAAAATGAGCTATCAAGTACTATACCTCTAAAATAAATTCTTTATATATTTCTCTAAATCACTGCCGTCTCATTGAAATTACAACGACAATTAAAACTATAAGTAGTTGTCATCTACTTAGTAGCTAGATTAATTTATTTAAACTAAATTGAAAATCTTATTTTCTAAACAAACTCAATTAAAATGAGTTATCAATCAAAAGTAAACTCTTTATATATTTCTCTAAATCATTGTAGTCTCGTTGAAATTACAACAACAATTAAAACTATAAGTAGTTGCCATCTACTCAGTAGCTAGATTAATTTATTTAAGCTAAATTAAAATTCTTATTTTCTAAACAAAATCTATTAAAATGAGCTATATCAAGCTAAGTAAAACTATTCCTCTAAAATAAATTATTTATATAATTCTCTAAATCACTGGCGTCTCAATGCAATTACAATAACAATTAAAACTATGAAGTCATTTGTAGGTCAATAACAAAGAAAATGACATACAAAATTCAAAATACATAATAAAAACAATTATTTGTAAAGCATGAAATGAAATTGTGATGAAACAAGAGAGGACGAGATTGATAACCTTGCTTAGGAGTGAAGTATGAGTGAAGAAAAATCTTGTGTATGCCAGACAAAGAAGAAGCAAGATCACCAAGACCACCTTTCTTCCTCCTCTCTTGCTCAAGAACACTCTCTGTTTTCTCAAGACCACTGATGTCCTCGCTGTGGCTCGGGCAGGGGAGAAAGAAAGCTATTTATACAAGGGCTTTTTAGTACAGATTAGTATTACCAACCGGGACCAAAGGCCACTCTCTAGTCCCGGTTGATATCTCAAACCGGGATTGAACCTTTAGTCCCGGCTGGAGCTACCAACCGGGACTAAAAAGCCCTGCCTGCAAAAGGTTGTTGCACGCCTGCCACACTAGCCGTTGAGCAAGACTCTTTAGTCCCGGTTGGTACCAACCGGGACTAAAGAAACCTTTAGTCTCAGCCGTAAAAAATGCCGAGACTAAAGTTAAATTTGCATATCGTTTAAAGGTCTGTTCTCTACTAATGGAGGTACCATAGTAAAGGCTAACTGAAAATTTGTTTCGGTATATAGTCAATTGCTATTATATATCATGTCTACGACAGGTTTGCACTGCACACGCGTACAATTAAGACTGAGATGAGGCCACTAATCAAGCCTCAATTCTGTCCGCGCGTTGCTAGGTTGTCATCGTCATCAGCGGGCTTGCACTAGCACTAGCAGTCGGCGACCAAATTAAAACCATGCATGGTAACCGCAGCCACCTTATGTGCATGTCGATCCATCCATCGCACACGAGATAAATATCAACAGCAAGCGACCAGGCTGTGTGGCTAGCTACTTGTGCATATTTATTATCCCGATGATCCACACGCTACGTCTTCCTAGTACTAGTATATCATCCAACCTGTTTGTTCGTTTTTAGATGGATGTTTTGCATGACACTTCCCAGAAGGAACCAACTAATTTGCATCGGCAATGTAAACGGTTTTATAGTGATTCTTTTATCCAAGTCCTATGATGATCATGCTGTCTCATGTCCTGTTGTGAACAGCCCATTTCAACCAGACAAATTATTTCGTTATTGGGATCACACACTGAGACCCAAATTAACTGGCTGCCTAGCTCAACACAATATAATATTAATTTCTACATATATTTCATAATTTCCGTAGCGGTAGGATCATGATTCATGCGACAAACTGAAATAATTCTCTATAAAAGACCCGTGGTTCTACGTTTCAAAATGAGTGGCTTCGAGTGGCTGCCGTATACTCACTCCGTACCCCGTTCTCAGAATAGTTGACGTCCTGGAGTGTTCACCCGTTCTCAGAATAGTTGACGTCCTCCGTCTCCGCGTTAAAATCTGACTCGATTGCCCCTGCCCTCCCCCCGCATGCGCAGCGCGCGCGCAGTCTGTTCGGCTGCCCGCCCCCTGCCCTCCTCGGTCCTCCCCCGCATGCACGCGCCTGCGCCAGTCTGTTCGGCTGCCCGCCCGCCAATCGCCATGCAAAGTTTTGGCCGCGCGTGACCTTGCCCAATCACCATGCAAAACAAAAATTAAAAGATGGAGGTGCTAGGACTCGAACCTGGGTTACAGCACTCATGCCTCTCAGGTCTAGCCAATTGAGCATCAATTTTCTTGCTTAGAGAGCAGCCACAACCATATTTAATAGGGGCAAAGGTGGAAAACTAACCCCTCCTTAATCACTCCTTGGTTACCACAATCCTGTCCTAAACGTCAATTAAACTGGGTATATGGAGGGAGTACAACTTATCGTTGAGAGGTTTGAGACATATTAATTGGAGATTTGTAACAAAATTCCATAAAAATTGCAATCATAATTCTTTTTGAGGAAGTTGGCAGCAGGGGAGCACTTACCTAAATTTCATTAGAAATGAGACAAAATATTAGTAAAGGAAGATACATTTCTGAACCCCATGTTTCACAATACGTTACATTTCAGAGCAGTAAACAGATACATGTCTGATTACATAAATGGTAATCTGATTACACAGCAGTACAGAGTACACAATATCCACTAGAACTATGAAAAATATGACCGTTGCTTTATAGAATAAATGGTAATACATATACCTCCTAGCTACTTCCTTTCCATCTAGCTCGATGTAGGCCAACTGCTCCCAGGCTACAGCAAAACAACAACTAATTAATAAAGACATAAATGTAAGAAATATCATTTTTCTTAATTTCTACAAAACAGAAGGTAAACGTATTGTGTCAAATATATTTTCTAGTATGTAAAGCTGCTGTCAATGAATATAAAAGTAGCACCTTCAGTGGTTATTATCGCTAGGACAGCCGAACTATTAATTGTGATTTAGAAGTTTTGGTCCTCAATAACAGCAATAATATTGAGCATATAAGGAAAAAGGAAGCAATCAAATACCAAGCGACGCGGCGCTTCAACTTCAAGGGTTTTTGGGAAACCGTAACGATCAAATATGGAACCGCCACGCCACCTGCCTGTTGCGTGCAAAAAACGGGCCGATAATCACGCATATAGAATACGGCCCATTTACTTCCTCTTCCTTATACATTCACTTATAGTCAATTACATGATTTACGACTGATAATTTTTTCTTGGCAATATCACCAATGCTCCAGTCCCGGGGACTGGACGAACATACTTGTTGCTCTTATGCAGCAACATCAGACGACTACAGTAGTCTGGCCGACAAGTTTCACAGAGTGGACGACACAAACAAGCTCGGGGACTTCGACGACAGTAACTGCCACCCGAGCACTGATCGCATTCCCGACCAGGCTCGGGGGCTTCGTCCAAACTACACACCGAGCAAGGCTCGGGGACTGCGGCTAAGGCGCCGAAGGACAACACCCGGGGACTGATGTCCAGGGACTGCGAATGAAAAGCAAATGACCCCGATGCAAGAACCTCTTCAAGCTCCTTCCATCAGGCTCAGGGACTACGGGTATTTGCAGTCGTTTCTTACTAAACTTATATTTCAGTTCTCTAATTTTCAATATATGATCCTGATACAAGAAGCTCCCAGTTTCTTACATCAAACTCGGGGACTACGAGTACTTGCAGTCGTTTTTTGCAAACTTATGCTTCAATCTTCATACCTTATGCACTATTTTATAAAGCATGGCACCACGTGCATACTTCACCTGCTACCATTCTCGGGGACTAAGTGGTACACTTCACCTTGCGGTGAATGTACTAATTTTCTTTTTGGTAAAGCTCTGCTGTTTTCTGTGTTGTTTTTGCAGAGCCTAAGTGGGTACACTTCACCAGGGAAGGACTTTCCAAAAGTTTTTTCTTCTTCAGCATGTCACATTCTTCAAACAAGCAGCCGCAACATCCGCCAAGGCGACCAGCTCGCGCATCAAGCTACGACGTTCTCGACCGGCCCGACCTGGTCGGGACTCTAGGATGACCACTCCGCGTGATGGCGACCAGCTGAACACCCCCGAGGATGACGCTGTGGGCTCGCCAGAAGAATGCAACGTGCTCGGGGACTTGTTGGGATATTACCTCGGCATATCCCCAGGGACCTTATGGGCCTGCCGACCAGAAGACGGCCCAGCCCGCGAGGCCTTGCGGCACGTGACCAACCCGCCGTGCTCGCCAACGACTCCAAAGAAGTCTTGCTCGCCAAGGAAGATCCTAGTAGATAGACTCGGATCCCTTTCCATAGGGAACCGATTGTAATCTGTTAGGATATGAGAATTGTAACCCTGCTCCCCGGCTATATAAGGCGAGCAGGGACCCCCTCTCCAAAAAAACCTATCACAACCTCTCTCAGATCATCTACGGATCTTGTAACCTAATACGCAAGATCAATCCAGCCACCAAAACACAAGACGTAGGGTATTACGGCGATTTGCCGGCCCGAACCTGTATAAATCGTCGTGTCTACGCTCTCTGTGTTACGCTTGATCGCCGTCGCCACACCTCTGCCTATAATCTACTACCATAGGGTACCCCCGTAGGTAGACTACGACGCATATTTCAACGACAGATATATATGTGTGGTGGATATATGAGGGTGTATGCTGGATACCGAATTCTACTCTGCTCCTTGAATACAAATATACATACATCTTTCTTTTGGAACTTGGAACTTTTGAGAGAACTTGGGCTTGCTTGTTTTTTTACTAGAGAGGCGGGCATCTAAGTACCCATTGTTTTGATAGGACACTTGTCCATGTTTTACTCTCTTTATATTTTTTTTACAACCCCAAGTCTCTTTCTATAATAACGCTTTTGATAGATGATAACAAGGAAATCTTTGGAGCAGTTATATCTGTGGTGATGGAATATATCGATAGGTGGAGAACTGGGATATTTTTGGTTGTTTACTCCCAAGGTAGGAATAGAGCATTTTTCTGTGGATCTGAATGGCATATATGTGGATGCGTACTTCTAGGATAGAAGTAGCATATATGAGTGGAGTGTACATGATCTTGATTTTAAAAGCATGACAAGTCTCTGAGGGTCAACAGAGCTTGACAAAACTCAATGCAAATACAAGCAGTAAATATGTTAGTGAAAGTTTTCCTAATCTACCAGGCATGTATATATGGCTGTGGTAGGAATTCAAGCTCTCGTCATATAGAAACTGATCATGTAATATTTTTAATTTTCAAAAGATAAATTCTTCAGAACTCTAGTATTGCTAGGAACAAGATAAATAGCAGCTCAACTTTATCATATCATACCTATCAACTACCTAGACTTAGCTCAATCATTCGCAACCCACAAGTCTCAGGTTCAGAGTAAATCTTATGTCAAAACAATTATATCTAAAAGTCGGGAGAATTCAAGGCTGAAAACTAGGTAATTGAAAGGAATTACGACAGAGCAATTATTCATCATTTCCAAGACAAAATTATTGTTCATGACTTTTATTGACTCTAAACAAATTAAACACACATCCTAACTATATATATATATATATATTTTTTATTTAGGACTCTTAAGACTTGACAGACATAGACCTTCATGTGCCCATATGTTTTTAGCAATTTCAGATTTTCTTATGATATCATGGTGAACCTTCATGTGTTCACATATTTTTATATTTTTCTGAATATAAGATAGACTCGATAAATGCATAGATATACTTACCTGATAACTGGGGGATGCCCTCCCCCAAGCTGGATGTTTGTTATAGTTGCTTTGAATGATCTTCGAAAGTAGCCTCCTCGTTTGGCTCACTCCTCTTTAGTGTTTTCAATCCTGCATGGTTATACTCCGACAAGAACAAACAAAACTCGAGGCTCCATTATGACAATGGGTTAGCGATCAGCCAAAAGAGTAATTGAATATTCTTATGTGCTAATTTAAACTTTAATATGGTCTAGCAGGAATTGAATATCTCATCTCTTTTTTTAGATTTTTCTATTTTATGATGCAAGCGAAGAAATAAAAAAATATTTCTGTGCCATCACAGTAAATTCCCTTAAGGTATTACCATAAGTTCTCTCACATGGGGCTTACAGATTTTCCTTTTGCAATGCAGAAATGTAGATACGTCATGGTAAAGATGATTATGCAATAGAGGATATGAGGAATGAGAATAATGCTAGGAATATCTTTAAGTGATATGCTAGAATGCAATTAAGTATTTTAATAGATTGGCGCTAAGGATTTGTTTAAGTTTATGAAGGTGATTATGCAATGGATGATAATAGAGAAAAACAACACTAGAAATTTCGAGTGTGTAAGCTAAACTAATGCAGTGTGAAAATTAAATATGCAAATTCGATTTTATGTTGGTTAATAGCGCCAGAATTAATTATGGTGGTGGAATGGAGAATTAAATATGCAGATAACTTACCGAGTTTACCTTTCGGCCAAGGTTCAGAGATTTAGGTCCGTCGATCCGGACATCTCTTCTGGTTAAAATATCTTCAGGAGTGTTATCTAATCCTGATGAGGACTTGGATGTTTGTTCACCTTGTGTTAATGTTTTGATGAAGTCTCTTCTTCCACCCTTTCTTAGTCTGAGGTTTCACTTCCTGCGATTCACTGTTTTAAGGTTCTACTTCTTCTTTGCTCTCTGTAGCTTGTGATACATCCTCCGTTGGTGGTACAACTTTCTTACTCAGGAGATCTTTATCTTCATTGTTGGATTGGTCTTCATATCTTGACTTTCTCTTGGATAATCTGTCCATCCATCCTTGGTGGCTTGTTTCATTTGGCATTGAGAGCGATGCTTCCTTGTCTTCTCATAAGTTGTGTGGCTATTGAAGTAGCAATACGTCTTCTCTTCAAGAAATTGGTAGTCCTCTTTTGATATGAAGATGATTGTGTTGGTGGTGTTGAGGAAAAATCTTCCTTGAATAAGGTGGACTCCATCTTTATCTCCATGAAACCATGAAGTCGGTGGGAACATAGTGATGATGTCTTTTGTTATTCCCTCCAGAAATTAGAATGACTGGTCGGCTAGCTGAAGCTCTACATATGTCTGGTAGATTGGCTACCACAGACACTGTGTTGCCACTTGATCCAATGTTGCAGAATGTCTTGTGGGATGTACTTTCCTTGATCTTGCAATCAATGGTAGGTACTCCTGGATCATCCAGCTTAGCGAGGTATTTGATAGAAGGAGTTGGCCATACCCTCAATCAATAGTGTCTTCTCTTGGTTGTTGAGCTTTACTCTTTCTCCTTCTATTGTTAATGTTTTACTTCCTTGTAGCAACAGCTGTGTCCTCGTAGATGTACGACCGAGGATGAGTAGGAGCCTTGAGTGTATGTTTCTTGAAAGTGAACCTCTCCTTCTCATCCTTGATTGGGAAACAGATCTTGGCGTTATCCGTGTAGATGATGGTATTGGCTGCTCTTAAGAATGGGCGCCCAAGATAATGAGGGACTTCTCATCTCTGTCTATTTCTCCAATCACAAGGTTTACTGGTACGAACGAGTGCCCAACTCGTATGCTGATATATTAAGGAATTACCTTGGGGTAGCATAGTGTCTGATCTGCAAGCTTGACATGATGTTGACACTTGCTCCAAGGTCATAAACAGCTTCTTCAAGAGTGTAAGCTCTAATGGAGATTGGGATGATAGGTCTTGAATCTCCTATCTCTATTGGTTGGGTGTCATCCACCCATGCTCTTGATGGCATGGTGAAGAAGTGTCCTGCTCAACTAAACAAGGCAGAGATCAAGTGCATGGGCTCTGTTGGTGGGCAAACACCAACAGAACCAAAGTTTTATTCATTCTTCTCTAGCCTAAACACATCGAGCAAAATTGAGTATTTTTTTTAACCATAACATGGGTGAAGGAATCAAAAGATAAGTATGAGTGTAGCACTTTTTTAGCCCATATGGTTAAATTTGTGAGAACAAGAATGTGGTACGAGGAACAAGGTTTAAAGAACTAACATGTTGAGGTTATGAGGTTGGATCAAATAATGTTGTAGCTCAACATGTTTTAGATATTTATTTATGTGAATACCAGAATCAAAGAAATGCTTTTAGAGTGATGATTACTTACCTTTAATTTTGAAGAATGATGGTGTTGTAACACCTCATGGAAGCTTCCTTTGATCGGCTGGTTGAGCATTAATAGCTTGTCTCCTTTGTTCCACTCCTCATCCTTGTTCCTCTGATCTTGTTGGTCTTTTTATTGTCTTGTTTTGAAGTTTGTTCACCTTCTCTTCCATGGATTGAGTGGTTTAAGGTTATCCTTGTCTTATCCTTGCTCCATGGAATTCATCTTTTGATGAATTAGTTGTGTCTCTCTTGTGAAAGTTGTTGAAGCTCATGTGTCTCTCTTCATCTCCAATGTGAGTTTCTCTCAGGACTTTCCCAATTTGATATTGAAAGTTTTCCTACAGGGGTTAGTCCAACAAAATATCCGATATCTACTACAACATACTATCAGTTCAAAAATCAACCTAGACACCACATCTAATTTGACTTAGGAAGACATTTTAACCTAAGAACCATGCTTAATTTAAAATCCTTTCGAAGTAATATCCAAATACCTTTGATTTAAACTAAACATCATGCATAATTTAAAAGATATATGAAAATTCTTCAAAACCTAGACATATACTATAGCAAACAAAGGTAGCATGAAAGTATTATGGAGATTTACTCATGTGATGATGAAAGAGTAGGATGTTTTTTTAGTAGTTGAGCATGCCTTAAAGGTAGGTACAACTCAGATGATGTAGCAACATGGCAAAAGATGTTTGTATGATGGGTTATCCCCCAAGCTTGAATTTTGCAAAAATCAAGATTGGATTAATGTAATTCAATGTTGCATGATGATTGGTTAGACATACCTTATGCTTGTTATTCCTTCATTCTTTTTGTTCTATACCTGGAAAGGTTAGTGACAAAAATACCCGAAGGAATATAATCAGATATTACTATGTTCGTTTCACAGGTAGGCAACAAAAAGGGTGAATACTCATGTTAAGCTCTGAGAGATGCTTATTTTAGGACACTAAACATGTCCTATGGAAACCTTTCAAGATGTGTTTTTAGAAAAACGGTTTCCCCTTCTTTACCTATCTCAAGATTTACACAAAAAGATCTACAATATTTATGATAGACATACGCATCAACAACCACCCTGAAGACTCCATAGTGATTTTGGTAATTGATGAAGCCTAAGTACTAACCTATCTCTAAGTGGTTGAGTAGGTTTAGTACACCAAGGTGAAGTGAAGATGACAAGTGATGGAGCAAGGAGGAGGCTAAGGAGAAAGAAAATCAAAGGCTCACACTTGGAGAAGAAGAGAAGAGGAGGAGACCCTAAGAGCTATACAAGGCAAAGGTATAAGCTAGGGCTTTTTGGTTTAGTGATCAAGACACCTAGTGGGTGTGATCACATTTAGGATAGGTAACCGTACTATTACGAGGGGAAAATAGTTAGTGGTTAAAACTATCGAGTGCCATTAAGTTGATCATAATTGCATTGCATTTAATCCTAATGAACAACCCTTGTAAATCTTGATAAAATATGCCAACACACATGCACAAGTTAGTAAAACACTTGGTGGTGGCACATGAGATCAAGGGAAAAAAAGAGAAGTGAATTCAAATCAAGAAAGATGCTCCGGACCAGTTTGCATAGGAGCTCCGGACTATAGGAGATGGTCCGACGGCCTGCTCCTAGCACTGGTCACCAAGCAGAAGAGCTCCGGACCAGTGGTCCAGTGGTGCGTCGGACCATAGGCTAATGGTCCGGTGGCTCGGTCAAAGGATCAGTAGAATATTAAGACAGGCGTCGCACCAGTGTGCTTGGTCTGGTGGTCAGGTCCGAAGGTGTGGTCCGAAGCTCGGGTGCTCCCTGCATGAAATTGTCAAGACTCGGTGGAGGCTCCGGACCAGACAACATGGTCCGGTGGACCAGTCCGACGGTGTGGTCCAAAGGCATGGTGCTTACTGCGTGGTTTGTTGAAGCCAAGAGCAAGGCGTCGGACGAGGCGTCGGACTAGCCCTTCGGACTATGGCAAGTGGTCCGAGGGTGTTGTGTTCCTGCGCGCCAACGATCAAATTCAAATTGGCGAGACACGTGGCGATCAACGGAGGCGTCGGACCAGGTGCTATGGTCCGACGGTCTATTTTCAGGCTGAGAAAAGGCATAACGGCTAGTTCCTTTGAGGGGGCTATAAAAGGGTGTGTGGTGGTTCAAGTTGGCTCTCTTTCTCATTCTGATATTGCATACACTTGAGAAGCTTGTGACACACACTCCCACTCATCTCTTAGTCAATTGATCATCCATTTGAGAGATTTGAGTGTCCTAGTGCATTGCATGAAGTGAGTTCATCTTAGTGGCACTTGGGAGTTGATACCGCTGCTAGTTTCTTGTTACTCTTGGTGATTGCCATGACCTAGTTGGAGCAAGCGGTGTGGATTCGAGAAGCTTGGTAATTGTACTTCGTCGACCACAAGTGGTGATTGTGAGGGGTTCTTGTGCCTTCCCCGCGGGAGATCGTAAAGGTAACTCTAGTGGATTGCTCATGTCTTTGAGTGCCCTCATCTTGTGTTGGGTTGTGCGGCACCCGGTGACGGGTTTGGCGTGTGATGCTAATTAGCGCGTGAACCTCCAAGTGAGTGAGCGGACACAACGAGGACATAGCTAGTTGGCAAACTAGTGAACCTCAAGTGAAAAATCAAGTGTCAACCTCTTGTTCATCATTGTGATTGATTGAGTTGCTTGGAGTTCACTTGATTGACTCATTACCTCGACACGGCAGTATAATCACTCCTCCCATCTTCGCATTACCTTATTCATAATTGTCTTAGTATATTAGGTTGTGCCTAGAGGGCTACTAGAATTGAGTAGGCTTTGAGTGATCCTAGAGCTATCTTAGGATAGAAATTGTTGTTAGGAGGCTTTGCATCCCCTAGTAGGCTAGTGCAAGTCGAGCTTCGCCTCATTGCTATCTAACTTGTTGTTGAGATTGTTTTTAGTTTTCGATTTAGGCTATTCACCCCCCCTCTAGCCTTGTATTAGGACCTTTCAAGTGGTATCAGAGCTTGGACACCATTGATTTGAGGCTTAACAACCTACGGTGTGATCATGGCTCATATCAACAACATGAAGAAGCCACCCAAGTTTGATGGCACAAACTATGGCTATTGGAAAGTCAAGATGACCGCTCATATCAAGTCAATTAGCTGGAAGGTTTGGCTTGTGGTGGACAAGAAGTTTGAGGTTGCAAATGAAGAAGCTCCCACCGCGGCTGAAGAAGAGAAGCTTCAACACAATGACATTGCTCTTAGTGCTATTTATGAGGCTCTTGATGAGAAGGTGTTTGAGCAAATCAAGAATCTTGAGAGTGCTCATGAGGCTTGGAAGAAGCTTGAGGAATCATTTGAAGGTACACAAGCCGTCAAGGGGGCCAAGGCATATATTCTCAAGGAGAAGTTTGCAAGTTTCAAGATGAAGGATGATGAAAATGTGTCAGAGATGTTTCATAGGCTCCAAGTATTGGTCAATGATCTCACGGCTCTTGGTGAGAAGGTTGAGGACAAGGACTTCTCTCATAAGTTCTTGAGGTGTCTTCCTCCTCGGTTTGACACTCTTGTGACCTTGATTGTGAGAGGTGGTTTGAACACCGTGACACCCAATCAAGTCTTGGGATATGTGATGACCGAAGATGCTTACCGGGACAACAAAGAAGAAGATGTGAAGAAGGAGGACAAGAAGGATGAGAAGAAGAAGATCTTGGCATTCAAAGTCACTTCATCACACAAGAGCAAGGGAAATAGCAAGATTGAAGAATCTAGTGAAAGTGAAGACTCAAGTGCTAGTGATGTTGATGAAGAAGAGATGACTCTCTTTGTGAAGAAATTTGGAAGATTCATGAAGAAGAAGGGCCATGGTGCAAGAAGAAAGAGGACTTCAACCAAGAACCATGATGAACCAAGGAAGTGCTTCAAGTGTGGAAGCTTTGATCATCTCATTGCTCATTGTCCATACAATAGTGACAAATATGATGATGATCACAAGAAGAGAGGCAAGAAAGATAAGAAGCCCACCTTTGACAAGAAGAATAAGAAGGGGTATTCTCACATAGTGACATGTGATAGTGACTCTTCTTGTGGTGAAGATGATGATCAAGAAAAGAAGACATCTACCAAGAAGAAGGCTTTTACTAGTATTGCTATGAGAGACAAGATCTCTCTACTTGACACTCCATCTTCATGCTTCATGGCTAAGTCCACTAAGGTACTTTCTCATGATGAGAGTGAGAGTGAAAGTGAGAGTTAGAGTGAGGATGAGGGTCCCTCCAAGAAGGAGCTCATGGACATGCTTGAACAAGCTAAGGAATACATTGACAAGAAGAGGAAGGAATGCAAGGAATTGCGCAAGGCCAATGAGGCTCTTGAGCAAAACCTTGATGAGGCCGTAGCATCTCATGAGAGGCTAATGGAAGCCCATGAGAAGCTAGTGAAGTCTCACACTAAGCTTGAAAGAGCTCATTCCTCCCTCCTTGACCAAAGTAAGAAGGAGATTGTTCAAACATGTGACATGGGAGTTACTTGTGATATTCTTGATGAATCCTTTTATACTCCTATTGTTGTTGCCCCCACTAACCCCTCTTGTAGCACTACTACTTCCACTCCTACTTCATCTATTAGTGATGGTTTCACTTGTGATGCCTCACTAATGGTGGAAAATGAAACCCTCAAGAAGGAGGTTACAAAGCTCAATCACTCCTTAGCTAAGGCTTATGGAGGTGAGGACCTCTTGCTTATGTGCTTGGGTAGCCAAAGAGCATCTCTCTACAAATAGGGATTGGGCTATACCCCCAAGAAAGGCAAGGCCGCTTTTGCCCCTCACAAGACTCGTTTTGTGAAGGACACTAGTAGGTATTGCAAGAGTTGCAAGCAAGTTGGTCACTTAGAGCAAGGTTGCATGAACAAGAAGGCCAACCAAGATGTATCCTCAATGAGAGTTGATTCATTCTATGTCCTTTCCAAGGGTACTAATGGAGTTCATGCCAAGTTTGTTGGTGCACCATGGATGACTACTAAGAAATCCATTTGGGTACAAAAATCCTTGGTAACTAACCTTGGAGGACCCAAGCAAGTTTCGGTACCTAAAAAGAATTGATCTCTCTTGTAGGTAAATTACAAATCCGATGGGAGGCATTGGGTGCTTGATAGTGGGTGCACTCAACACATGACCGGTGATAGAAGGATGTTCAACTCAATCAACCAAGATAGTGACCATGGTTTTGATAGTATCACATTTGGTGACAATGGCAAAGGAAATGTGAAAGGACTTGGAAAGATTGCTATCTCCAATGATCTTAGCATTAGCAATGTGCTTCTAGTGGAAAGGCTTGAGTTCAATCTATTGTCGGTTGCCCAATTGTGTGATCTCGGTTTCAAGTGCATATTTGGTGTGGAGGATGTGGAAATCATTAGTGTGGATGGATCTAACATGGTCTTCAAAGGATTTAGATATGAAAATCTCTATCTTGTGGATTTCAATGCTAGTGAGACCCAACTCTCAACATGTCTTATCTCAAAATCTAGCATGGGTTGGCTATGGCATAGAAGGCTTGGACATGGTTGCATGAAGCAATTGAACAAGCTAGTCAAGCATGATCTAGTGAAGGGCTAGAAGGATGTCACATTTGAGAAGGACAAGCTTTGTAGTTCTTGTCAAGCCGGAAAGCAAGTTGGCAACACTCATCCAAAGAAGAGCATCATGAGTACAAGCAAAGCTTTTGAGTTATTGCATATGGATCTCTTTGGGCCAACAACATATACAAGCATTGGTGGCAACAAGTATGGATTTGTGATAGTGGATGACTTCACAAGATACACATGGGTATTCTTCTTGAGTGACAAGAGTGACACATTTGATATCTTCAAGTCATTTGTCAAGAGATGCCATAATGAGTTTGAAACAACTATCAAGAGAGTTAGAAGTGACAATGGGAGTGAGTTCAAGAACACAAGAGTTGATGAACTATGTGATGACTTTGGGATCAACCATCAATTCTCTCCAAAGTACACTCCTCAATCCAATGGGATAGTTGAAAGGAAGAATAGAACCTTGATTGACATGGCAAGATCAATGCTATGTGAGTACAATGTTAGTCATTCCTTTTGGGCCAAAGCTATCAACATGGCTTGCTACTCTAGCAACCGTCTCTATTGTCATGGAATGCTTGAGAAGACTCCATATGAACTCTTGAATGGAAGAAATCCAAATATTGCATACTTTAGAGTGTTTGGGTGCAAGTGCTATATCTTGAAGAAGGGTACAAGGCTAAGCAAGTTTGAGAAGAAATGTGATGAGGGATTCTTACTTGGTTACTCTACATCTAGCAAGGCTTATAGAGTTTGGAACTCATCTAGTGGAATTCTTGAGGAAGTGCATGATGTGGAATTTGATGAAACACAAGGCTCTCAAGATGAACAAGAAAACTTGGATGATGTGAGAGGTGACAAGTTGGTCAATATAATGAAAGATATGGATATTGGTGACATTAGACCAAGACAAGTACAAGATGAAGATGAAGATCAAGTGACCATTCCAACACATGAAGAAGCTAGTGGCTCTCCAACTCAAGATCAAGCAAGTGCTAGTGAAGCTCAAGTACAAGTTCAAGATCAAGCAAGTCCATCATCATCTCAACCGAATGCTCAAGATGTTCACATGCAAGTACTTCAACCCACCAATATTGCAAGAGATCATCCTCTAGATCAAGTTATTGGTGGCATTCAAAGTGGTGTTCAAACAAGATCAAGATTGGCTTCATTTTGTGAGCATTACTCTTTTATCTCATCATTTGAGCCAACCAAGATTGATGAAGCTTTGAAGGATGTGGATTGGATAAATGCTATGCATGAAGAGCTCAATAACTTCACAAGAAATCAAGTTTGGGAACTAGTGGATAGACCAAATAATCATAATGTGATTGGAACAAAATGGGTGTTCAAGAACAATCAAGATCAAGATGGAATAATGGTGAGAAACAAAGCAAGACTAGTAGCTCAAGGGTACACTCAAGTAGAGGGTCTTGACTTTGGAGAAACCTATGCACCGGTGGCAAGATTAGAGGCAATTAGAATCCTATTGGCCTATGCTTGTGCTCACAACATCAAGCTCTATCAAATGGATGTGAAGAGTGCTTTTCTCAATGGGTACATCAATGAGGAAGTGTATGTTGAGCAACCACCCGGATTTGAAGATATAAAGAAGCTCAGCCATGTTTACAAGCTCAAGAAGGCTCTCTATGGTTTGAAGCAAGCACCTAGAGCATGGTATGAGAGGTTGAGAAGCTTTCTCCTCTCTAAGGGATTCAAGATTGGTTTGGTTGACACCACCCTATTCACCAAATAGATTGGAAATGACTTGTTTGTCTTGTAAATCTATGTGGATGACATTATCTTTGGGTCTACAAATCAAGACTTTTGTGAAGAGTTTGGGGAGATGATGGCAAATGAATTTGAAATGTCAATGATTGGTGAACTTAGTTACTTCCTTGGACTTCAAATCAAGCAAATGAAGAATGGTACATTTGTGAGTCAAGGCAAGTACATCAAAGATATGATCAAGAAGTTTGTCTTGGAAGATGCAAAGGGCATTAGTACACCTATGTGGACTAATGGAAATTTGGATAGTGACACAAGTGGCATGATGGTTGAGCAAACACTATATGGGTCAATGATTGGAAGTCTACTCTATGTGACTACATCAAGACCGGATCTCATGTTTAGTGTATGCATGTGTGCAAGATTTCAATCATCTCCTAGAGAGAGTCATTTGAAAGCCACAAAAAGAATATTGAGATATTTGAAGCATATACAAGATGTTGGATTGTGGTTTCCCAAGGGGTCAAGATTTGAATTGGTTGGATATTCGGACTCCGATTATGCGGGATGCAAGGTTGATAGGAAGAGCACTAGTGGAACATGTCAACTATTGGGAAGATCACTAGTCTCATGGTCATCAAGAAGCAAAATAGTGTGGCACTGTCTACCGCCGAAGCCGAATACATTAGTGCAGGGAGTTGTTGTGCACAACTATTATGGATGAAGGCCACCTTGAATGATTATGGAATCAAATTCAAGAAGGTTCCATTGCTATGTGACAATGAAAGTGCAGTGAAGCTTACAAGCTGTTAACACTGGATTTTGGCACGCCTAGGAAGATGACAGGTGGGCCAATGCGTAGTAAATTTGCAGAGGCAAGTGTTCGGAGTGTTCGGCAAGTAATCGTGCGGTCGGCTAATTTCCAAAGATTCGGCAAGTGTCCATGCAGTCGGCTGATTCCCAAGGGTTCGGCAAATGATCATGCGGTCGGTTATTCTGAGGAAGGGCGGTTTTCCGTTGAAGAAGCGACAAAAGCGGCAAGCAATAACCGATCGGGCAATGAAGACCGCGACAATTAAGGCAATAAAGACTCCGAAGGAAATTAAAGTTAAAGATGTCATGTTTTCCTTTGATATTTTTATAGTCATGTCCTTTTAGGACTCATGTCATGACCAGGGTATAAATATGAACCCTTGGCCATTGTAAAAACTGTTCACAACCAATTCAATACAACCGGCCCCGTGCCAACTTTGAGTCCTTTGTCGTGTCGTCGAGTTCTTCGAGAGGAGCCATCGATCCGTCGACCTCCGTAAGTCCTGACAACCTTGTTATCATGTCTAGTATCATGCGGTGGATTTAGATGTTGATGCAATTAGTCTTGTTTGTTTTCAATGACCATGCGGCGGATCCTTGCTTGACAATCAAGAAGTCTTTGCTTATGTTTCATTTATGAGTAGATACCGTGCGACAGACATTTGCTCAAAATGCTTAGCAAAAGCAAGATAGTTATCGGCTCTATTAGATTTGGCAAGATCTAGTAGATTCACTAAGTTATCATGTGTTGCATGTTTTTAGATATTTTATATATTTGTAACACTCTTTTTGCCCGATCTAGATTGATACGGTTCGGTTTTATTCTTTATCATAGATCTATTTATACTCTAATAGTTATTCATGTTATCTCTACAAATAGATGTCACGTTTATAATAGCCGAATTAGTTTAACCTAGATTGCTACGTGTTGCGGGTTCATGCATGTTAATTACTCTTAAGCTTTGATAAGGCTAGGTATCGTGTGGCAGATACAAGCTTTAGATTAGTTTAATTGTGTTAGCTTACTTGTTCCTTCATCATGGACCCCAACTCGGTTGGATTGCCAAGCTTGGTTATGCTTTAACTCACAGTTAGTTATGATTCGTTCACACGTACTTTTCTCATGCATGCATGTTCAGTTATTAATGCTTTACGTACTTTATGTTTATTTTAGCCGAATGATCTATAAGACTTGTTGGCAGACAACTTCTATAGCTGTATGTCGTCATAAGTGTCTTCAGGGCTGTATATATGGAACTGTCTGGTCTCACCCGGCATGTTCCAGTTTTGTATCTAATGATTTTATCCCTTGTTAGTTTCAGGTCAAACTGACTGGCATGTCTCCGGATTTCGAAACACCCGGGCACCCGATTGAAGCCACGCTTTCCGGCTTGCTGTGTGTTAGGCACAGTGCGTCACATTTTGTGTCAACACACCTTTTGGCACGGCTAGTGGGACCACACATTTCAAGATGCCTGAATTCGAGAATAACCAGGCTCTGGACGTGACTATGGATGAGTTGCCAGAAGACCTGAGGAATACGGTCCAGCAAGCATGTGATGAGTTTCAACACAAGTGCTTAATGTCTTTTTCAAAGAATTAAAGCAACAAAGTTTTTTCAGAAGCAGTCGCTCCCAAGGACTCTCCTTCCACATCAGACTGATTACACCGAAGAGGAGGATGCTCGGAAGCTGACTGAGGTGGTTTACAAAGCCATGAGTGACACTATGAGAAATCATCACACGACTTTCTTGAATACCTTTTGCACGATCATGGTCAGTACTTTCGGCCCTTCTACTGATAAATACTTTGAGGAAGCTGCTGGTCCAATGCAAGGACCGACATTGTTCCATGTACCAAAGCACCAGGAGAAGACTGCTGAGGATAGTGGAGTGCCTGGCACGAACCAAGATGGGATGGTTCCTCACCAGAGACAACAACCTCCCATGAATTATGGCCAGCTCACGTTCGGTGCATCAGGAAACGTCCCACAATCGGCTTTCAAGGTGTCTCTAGCAGCGAACAGATTGCAGAAGAATATGTATGAAGACGGATATCAAGAGTTTTCCGATTACAATGCTATTGATACTCTCCCAAATCCAGGGTATAAAAACTCAGCAGGGTTGCCTTTTGAAGGGCAAGCACACGGAGCTCCAAATTCAAATATTGATGTTATCATGCACAGGATGGCAGATATGATGCAGAATCAGTTTGGCTTAAAGCCAAAGAACCAGTCCTATGCATACAAGTCCCCTTATCCAGAGTGGTATAACCGAGTGGCACTTCCTCCGAGGGTGAAGCCTCCCACAGATTTGACCAAGTTTTCTGGCCAGGATGATACTAGCACCATAGAACACATCAGCCGATACTTGATGCAACTTGGAGAGGCGTCTGCAGATGAAGCTTGGAGGATTCAGTATTTTCCATTGTCTCTGACAGGGCCAGCTTTCACGTGGTTCACATCTCTGCTGGCAAATTCTATTGGTACGTGGGCAGAATTAGAGCAAAGATTCCATGCATATTTCTTTACATGCACTAATGAGAAAAAGCTAGTTGACCTTATGAACTTGAGGCAGAATGTTAATGAAACACCCTAGGAATATCTCCGTAGGTTTAGAGAAACTAAAAACCTCTGCTATTCCTTAAATTTGCCAGATGACCAATTGCCAGGGATGGCAATAGCAGGCATGCAGCTGATTGTCAGGGAGAAGCTGTTCGGCATGGATTTTGATGACCTTGGTCAGTTGTCGTAGCGGTTGGCGATGATGAACAATCAGACTCAAGGGTTCAGGAGAGACAACCGATTCCAGAAGGGTGATGTGGCTAACGAGATGTATCAAAGTTTCCTGGAAGAAGCAGCAGAGTACGATGATGAAGATGAGATAGCCGCAGCCGAATTGGTCTGGGCGAAAGAGCCAACTCAGGTTAGTCAACGATGGTTGAGGCAGCAGAAGGGTACTTATGACTTTGATGTCTCTAAGTCAGACAAGTTGTTTGAGTTGTTGTTAAAAGAAGGACGCATCAAATTGCCAGAAGGGCACCCCATGCTGCGCCCTAAAGGGGTAAAAGACAAGAAATTTTGCAGCTATCACAATACTAATTCCCATTCCATCAATGATTTCCGAGTGTTCAGAGTGCGAATCCAGAAGGCTATTCAGGAGGGACATTTGAAGTTTGACGGTAAGATGAAAATTGATGCTAATCCTTTTGCGCAGAACACAATGTCTTTCTCCATGAACATGGTTGCCATAGAAGACCCCAAAGACAAGGGCAAGGTGAAGGTACTGACTTCAGATAGAGCAAGAAAAGCTGGTGCTGTTGATCCTGATCGGCAAATTACAAATGAAGAGTTTCGGCAACGGGCTCGGTTCTATGATAGCCGAACCGAGAGAGGGGAAGCTTCCAAGCCCAGGGTTACGACACGGGGGGAAGCTTCCAAGCCCAGGGTTACGACACGGATTCTGTTGAACAAATGGCAATGGGAGCGAGAGCAGTGTCAGAGGAGGAGGCATTACGAGGAACAGGAGTTCATGGAGGAGCATCAGAGGTACGAGGAAGAGATGTACAAGAGAGAACAAGAATATATGAGAGAGCAAGAGCAGTCTCATTGGGGATGCCCGTTTTTCAAGCATTGCTGGAATGAAGGCCTAAAGCTGTCTGCTAAGAACAATTGCCCTGAATGCAGTGATCAGTATGCAGGGTACAGGCAGTCCTGGGTCAATCGTCGTCCGGTCCATGAAAGACTTGGAGCACAGTTTCCTGAGGACGATCAGCGTTTAAAAATAGGCAGCTCTGAAGATCGGCGAGGCAAGAGATTTGCCGATCAGGAGTGGATCCATTATGAAAAAGGCGCTGAGGAGGAAGAGCACCGTGAATATGTGTGGCGGAAAGGACAGTGGTGCCCACCAGGGTTGAGGAAGAGCCAGAAGAGGAGAGTACAGCGCTTAAGAAACAGGGAGCTGGTGCAAACAACCGCTGAGAAGAAACAAATATGGCGTCCTAAGAGAAAACCCGACAAGCACGGCCATTTGGCTGATACATGCATGGCTTTCTTTCATCCATCAGAGTTCATGGCTCCCAAAGGCCAAGACATACAAGAGGAGGTGTATTCAGATTTCGATGAAAGCGAATATCAAGATCTGATGGCCCAGCTTGTCCTGACTCAGCGGGCAGTTTTCGATAAGCTGGCCAAGCATCAACATTTGAAACCGCTTTACTGGAAAGGATACGTCAACGGCAAGCCTCTGACCAAGATGTTTGTTGATGGAGGGCTTGCCATCAATATTATGCCTTATACCACCTTTAGGAAGCTTGGGATGACTAATGAGGAACTGTTGAAGATTGACATGGTGCTCAGGGACTTTGTTGGCAATCCTTCTAACACCCGAGGAGCTATACATGTCGAATTGAAGATTGGGTCAAAAACTTTGATTACTACCTTCTTTGTCATTGATGGCAAGGGGGCATACAACTTACTCTTAGGAAGAGAATGAATCCATGCTAACTGCTGCATACCTTCAACCATGCATCAGATTCTCATTCAGTGGATTGGAGATGATGTTGAGGTTGTTCATGCTGATGATTCGGTAAGTGTTGCTGCCACAGAGCCTACCTACTGGGAGTATGATGGCGTCGATTGCTTCTCTGGAAGAGTATGGGAAGCAGGTCCTGTGAACGTATTCAACAAGGACCAACAACCGATCCAAGCAGTCGGCTCTCAAAGCAATTTTTAATGGGGAACCCAATCGATGGCAACAAAGGAAAGCTGGGACGTGGCTTTATGTCGGCCCAATAGCTAGAAGAAATAAATGTTGGTGATGATGTTAAGCCAAGGCCGATGTATATCAGTGTAAATTTAGACCCGGAGTATAGATTAAAATTGATAGATCTTCTAAAAGAATTCAAGGATTGTTTTGCTTGGGATTACACAGAGATGCCTAGACTAGATCGTTCTATTGTTGAGCATCAATTGTCGATTAAGCCCGAGTATCGTCCTTACAAACAATCTCCTTGGAGGATTTTCAAAGAGGAGGTACTGGCCGATGTGAAAAAAGATGTTGAAAGATTGTTAGAAGCAAATTTCATTCGGCCATGCAGGTATGCAAAGTGGATTTCAAGCATAGTTCCAATGTACAAGAAGAATGGAAAAATGAGGGTCTGCATTGACTTTAGAGATCTCAATAAAGCCACTCCAATGGATGGTTACCCAATGTCGGTTGCCGATTTGCTTATCGATTCAGCGGCTGGTTATGAAGTCATCAGCTTTATGGATGGTAATGCTGGTTATAACCAAATCTTTATGGCAATAGAGGATATTTCAAAGACAGCCTTCCGATGCCCTGGTCATATTGGTTTGTTTGAGTGGATCGTCATGACTTTTGGTTTAAAGAATGCCGGTGCAACTTATCAAAGGGCCATGAACTATATTTTCCACGAGTTGATCGGCAAAATCGTGGAGATCTATATTGATGACGTGGTCGTCAAGTCTAGAAATCATGAAGGACATTTAGCTGATTTAAGGAAGACTTTGGAGTGCACTAGGAAACATGGTTTGAGGATGAACCTGAACAAGTGTGCCTTTGGGGTCTCGGCTGGTGAGTTTTTACGATTTCTAGTCCATAAAGGAGGGATCGAAGTCGGTAAGAAGAGCATGGAAGCAATAGACAAAGTTGTCCCTCTAGCCAATCTTACAGAGTTGCAATCACTGCTCGGCAAGATTAATTTTGTAAGAAGATTCATATCTAATTTGTCAGAGAAAGTTTTGCCTTTCTCTCTACTGTTAAAGCTTAAAAAGGATCAAGAGTTTGTATGGGGTGACGTACAACAGAAAGCTTTTGATGAGATCAAAGAGTACATGAAGGCGCCACCTGTGTTGGTACCTCCATATCTTGATAAGCCTTTTAAGTTGTACGTGGTGGCCGATAACTTGACAATAGGACCGGCCCTTATGCAGGAGTTTGAAGGAAAAGAACGAGTAATAGCTTATCTTAGCCGAAAATTGCTAGATCCCGTGACAAGGTATTCGGCTACGGAAAAGCTTTGCTTGTGTGTGTATTATTCATGTACCAAGTTTTGGCACTATTTGTTAAATGCTGAATGCATGGTAGTTTCTGAGTTTGATGTAATAAAACATATGTTATTGATGCCAATTTTAAATGGAAGGATTGGCAAGTGGATTTTAGCTTTGTCAGAATTTGATTTATGGTACGCGTCGGCAAAAGCAGTAAAGGGTCAAATTATTACCAATTTTGTTACCCAACATCGTGATCCTTCTTCTAACATGATAGGTATTGCACCTTGGACTTCATTTTTTGATGGTTCATCTTGTAGCAAAGGTGGTGGTGCTAGTATTCTCTTGATTTCTCCACGAGGGGTGATTTTTAAGTATGCCATCCCTATTGAATTTTATGTTACTAACAATCAAGCAGAGTATGAAGCACTGCTTAGAGGACTTCGACTTCTTGCTGAAATAAAAGTCGTTGCTGTTGAGATCTTTGGGGATTCTGAGTTGGTAATTAACCAACTGATCGACCAATATGAGTGCAAGAGTGATGTATTAAGGGAATATTATGAAGAGTGCCGAGAGCTTTTGAAGAATTTCCAGGTAGCAACCTTGCATCATATCCCTAGGGGGCATAATGAAGAGGCAAATAAACTGGCTCAAACTGCTTCGTGATACCGAGAGGATCAAGAGATTAATGCTTTGGATGACAATCAGGTAGTTGATGACTGGAGAAAGGAAGTTACCGACTACTTAAAAAATCTATCACAAAAGGTTTCCTGAAAACTTAGATACAAAGTTCTTAAGTTTGTGCTCCTTGATGACCAGTTGTACTATAAATCCATAGATGGGGTACTCCTCAAATGTTTGAGTCAAGAAGAGACCAAAAAGCTGATGTATGAAGTGCATGAAGGGATATGTGGTGCACATCAATCGGCTTACCGAATAAAGTGGATAATTAGGAGAACTGGTTATTTTTGGCCGACCATACTTGAAGATTGTTTTGAATATTACAAGGGGTATCAATATTGTCAGAGATTCGGTAATATTCAGAGGGCTCCAGCATCGGCTATGAACCCAATTATCAAGCCTTGGCCGTTTAGAGGATGGGGCATAGACTTGATTGGTCAGATTCATCCTCCTTCTAGCAAAAGACATAAGTTTGTGCTATTAGCTACAGACTATTTTACAAAGTGGGTTGAAACTATCCCTTTAAAGAAGGTTACATCAGAAAACATGGTCAATTTTGTTAAGGAGCACATAATTCACAGGTTCGGGATTCCTCAAACTATAACAACAGATCAAGGAACTCAGTTCACTTCATCTGAATTTTGTGATTTTGCTGAAGAAATGAGAATGAAGTTATACAATTCTTCTCCTTATTATGCACAAGCTAATGGTCAGGCTGAAGCATCAAATAAGATCATGATCAAAATTATTCAGAAGAAGATTGATGAGAAGCCAAAAAAGTGGCATTCGGTTCTTAATGAGGCTTTATGGGCTTACCGAATGGCTTGTCATGGGTCTACTCAAGCGTCTCCCTACGAGTTGGTTTATGGACATCATGCTATGTTACCATGGGAGTTGCAATCGGGTTCAAGACGAGTTACATTGCAAAACGATTTGAGGAAAGAAGATTATAAGGATCTGATGATGGACGAATTGGAGGATTTGCATTTTGTTCGTCTCAAAGCGTTGGAAAATATTGAGAACAAATTACGTGTTGCCAAATATTATAACAGAAAGGTCAAAGAGAAGCAATTTGCAGAAGGAGATTTGGTTTGGAAGAATATATTGCTGATTGGGACAAAAGATAAAGAATTCGGCAAATGGTCTCCAAATTGGGAAGGACCTTTTCGGATAGTAAGGTGTGCGCCTGGCAATACGTATATTCTAAAGACTCTACTGGGAGAAGAGTTGTCTAGAGCTATTAATGGAAGATTTCTTAAGAGATTTCATCCCAGTGTTAGGGTTGGTGCACAAACAGACTTAAGGAGTTTTGTGCACAAATAGCTGATGTAGAAACATCGCCTTTAGCCGAGAAAAATATTCTGAAAACTTGGAGAATAACCGACGTGGTATGTGTCACCTTTAGAGCAAAAAAAATAAACACAATCGACTGAAGACAAGTCATGTAGTTCAGAAAGCGTTCTTCAGATCACAGATGGTATTTCACAGGATAAATGATTTTTATAGAGGATTCCTAGATACAAACTACTCCTCAAACAACTTGTTGAGGATAGACTGGGTGTCTGTGACTTGAGCAAGGACGGTTGCATGATCCTCATAGCTCTCCAGAAGATCATCAATGTCTTCGACATCTTCTGGGGGCACGCCGCCAAGAAAACCAACTGGCATGAAGGAGAGGTCTTCACGCCGCTGGGTGGACATTGCCGCCAACCCCAAGGCTACGCCATGAATGGCGACTTGGTTGATACGGCTATCCGCATCATCAAGGCGTGCTTCGGTGGTTTCTCCCTGGGCGTTCACCTTGTCAGTAACCTTGTTCGCCGCAATCTTCAAGCGCTCAATCTCTGCAGAAAGCATTGAACAAAAGGAATGCGAATTGGGTGAACAAATAGGAGTCAAAAAGGGAGTTCGAGCGCGGTTATTTTTGCTAACCAGTAATGGCATCGCAGAGCTGCTTCCGCTGGTCCTCCCATTCAAGTTGGTCAATGTCGTATTGTTTGGAGGTCTTCTCCAGCTCTTCTCGGGCCTCATCCCTTTCGCCTTTGAAGGTGACCGCCTCCGCATGGGTGTAGGGGACGTCCATGGCATCCGAACCCGAATCCAAATCCCAGGGGTTGGAGTGGTAGGAACCTGAGGACCCGGAGGGAACGGATGACGGAGTCCCTGGTTGAGTTGCTGTCACCGAAGGGAGAGGGATGCTCTGACTGGTAGAGATAACCCTGATTTTGATGAATGAGGGAAGAAAATCGAAGCTTGAAGGATGAACAAGAAATACAACCGCAAGGGGACAGGAGATCGATTCTCACCCGCGTCGTCAACAACGCTGCACTCGGCTTCCCTCGGCTTCTCCCTCGGCAGGGCGCTTACCGCGGTCGTGACCTCTGGCCATTGCTACTATGGAGTTTAGGGTTCCCTCTGGATGGATGTAGGCGAAGAAAGTGGAGAGACGGAGACGAAAGTGTTTGACTCGAACTATTGACAGGGACAGAAGAAGGAAGGTTTATTTATAAGCCGAGTGAGAATACCAAATGACGAGTTAGGGTTTTTCCCACTCGGATGGGCCGTTACTGGACTGGGCCAGGCTCGGGTAAATCAAGAATCACTCGGCTATATCCCTGAATCGGGAGGATCAGAACGATCGGTTATTGTTCTGATCGGAAAGCTAAAAACAAATCGGCTATGTTCTAATCAGGAAAATAACAAAGTCGATTATAGTCTCATGCAAATAGAAATATATAAAGATGAAGAGTGGAGACATTCAATTGTTCAAGGACGAAGTGTGCTGGGCTTAATCTATTACAAGTCGTATTTCTACTAGCTCAGAAGTTGGCTAATGGCATCTAAGGCCTCGGTCCTGATTTGGCTAACATTGTCCAACACTTTTCGGTCTTCATTTTTAGAGCTCTTGATGCTAGACAGCTTTGCTTTGAGTTGTTGATCTTCTTTCAGGATGATTGACATTTTTGATGAAGTTGCTTCTATAGAATTCGGCAAATCTGTCATCTTGGCTTCATGAGACTGAATTTTGGCATTCCGTTCAGTCAGTTGAGCCTCTAATCTGATTTCTTCATCATTCATGATTTTCAGCTCAGACTCCAGAGTCACCAATGAGTCTTAGTGGCTTGAATTTGGGAGTGCAAGGCTTTAGCTTCCTGCTTCTTCAGAGACCTGTTGTTCTGCAAAACAGTCCTAGAGGCTATGTTTTTATTTGCCCTCTTCACCATAGCAAAATAATCATCAAGGTGGGCTACAGATTCCAGGGAAGCCTTAAGGACAGGTGGAAGGTCTTGGTTGATGAGCTCGAGGAGATCTTTTATCTGATCTGAATCTTGGACCAGAGTGTTGATGTCCTTGTTTAGCAGATTAGCTATATCCTTCAGCCGAGCTTGATTTTCTACTGACAAAGTCTGCTGAGAGGTGGCTTCTTCACCTTTTTCATTGATGTAATCACCAACAGTGAAAGAATAGCTGGCAGTCGGTTTGGTGGTGTTCTTAAGAAAAAGAGAAGTGTTAGTCGACTGGAAGAGTATGTTAGAAGAATAGCTTAAGCCAAGATGTTATCTATTGTGTTGATTGATCATCAAGATGAGCTGTATCCTAGTATGGTTGAGAGCTTGATTGGAAATCCATGGATGGTGAGCCTAGAGCTAGACCAGAAGAGTGCTATCCTGCTAGATTGTCTAGAATTTTATCTATTTCCAGTAATGCAGATGATAAGAGTATAAGGATAGAAAATAAGATGTCATAAAAAGAGGAAGAAATGATTAGCCGAATGATACCAATGTGTTTGAAGGTTTCATGAACATCTGTACTTTCAGCTTCATGAGCTTCTGTATCTTCGGTTTCATGAGTCTCTGCATCCTCAGTAGAAGCTTGAGGAGGAATATCTACTGTTTTTGAGATATTACTTGATCCTAGAATTTCAACATGTGGTTGCAACAAAAGGTGATTAGTATGGAGGCAGTCAGAGTTGTTACTGAATGAGATTTACTGCTAGATAAAAGATTCATACCTTGGAAGATCGTTTGACTTTCTTGGACCTTGTTTTTTCTGGTCACATGAATGTCCTCAAGTATCTTCCTTTTTCCCGCTCCTCCTGAAGGTGCATTGGCCAAAGCTGCAGGGATCTTTATAAAAGTTGCTAGAGTTGGGGCATCAAAACCCAAGACAGGTTTGGGTCCAGCCAAGCAGTACTGAAGTGCTTTGACAGGGGGGAATGGGCTCAAAATCCTGTGTATAATCAAAGGTTAGAATGGGGAGTGAAGTTCAAAAGCAGATAATAGTAAATGCAGTGGAGTTACCTCACTGTCAGAGGCGAATTGGGATTACAGATCTTGGCATAGAGGGTACACTGGTGTGTTGAAGATGTGATTGTGCCACTCTTGCCACCAAGAAGCAAAAAGGGAATGAGTAGTATCTACTAGCCCAAATGGAGAAGGTTCGTATGATGGCAAATCTCATCCAAGCTCAAAGACCTTTTTAGCTTCTATTGCATTTGTGATCAGCTCCCTGAATCTTATGGTTGTCGAAAAGAAGGGTCTTGGGGGCAACTGTCCACATCCTAGTTGCCTGACTGCCATATTTGGATAGTAGAATTCATAGGTGGATTGCACTAACCTCCCATGATGGAATTCGGCTGGCAGGATACAGGGTTTGATGAAAGAATTGAAAATCTCTGTGGACACCTTATCAGAGCAGCCAGTTTCATAGCTAAATTTGCAGGGGACAGTTAGATTATCATTCTCTCTATAAGGAAGCCAAAGCACATTGTCAAATCCCTTGAAGAACAGCTTGAAAAGATGACCAATGTCCATATCAATGCTGATAGAAGATGATGCTTCTCCATAGGTTTGACAGTCCTTGACTTTTGTTGTACTGCCTTTAGCATAATTAAATGAAGGGACACTCAAATTGTGAAGGGGCACCAACATTATCTGATGCATATAAAGTTGCAACCACATCTGGATAAACCACCAAGGGCCACTCACACAAGAGATCTCCTTACCATGGTACATTTGAGCTGTGATCTGATGCATCATGTGATAAACAGATCCTAGAAGATATTTACCCAGAGGGATTAGGATGCCTGCAACTAAATCCTCAGCCATCGTCATGTGATTTAAGGTTGGCTCATTAGATTTTCCACAGAAGATGAACCTGCACAGCCACATGTTCATGAAGGCCCTGCATTCCTTGTCAGAAACAGCACCAGATGCTTTCATATAAGTCTAAATGTATCCAACCCATCCACCTCCAGATTTAACAGCTTTCTGGCTGCTTTTACTCTTGTACTTGAAAGGATATACTGACTTTGACACATTTAAGCCAGTCATCATGAATACATCGGCTAGAGTAAAAGTCATCATGTTGTGGCCGAAAACAAAAGTGTTGATAGCATCAGACCAAAAGTGAGAAACTGCTATCAGAAGAGATTCGTCTCTTGGCATTTCTGATAGGGACAATTCTAGACAATGGCTGATGTCTTGAGCGTCCCAGTGGCTGCTACTCTTCTCCAGCATCCTCCGGTACCATTTTCGCCATCCGACGATTGGGGGAAACGGCCTGGTCTTGAAGGTGTTTGGCCATTGGTTTGGCGGGGTGACTCCAGACTTGAAAGGAATTCTTGAGGTTTCTTTCTCGATGGTCTCAGTTGGGCCAGGATCTCCCATTGGACCAAGAAGGTAGGAATCGGAGTGTGCAGCATAGGGAATCAGAATATGGTTCTTGTATTCCTTCAAAGAATAATGGAATCGGAAAAAACGAATGAACCAGGGGAAAAGCAGGAGATCAATCAACAATTACCGAATGCATGGAGGTGAATGAGACTTACCTCTGGAATTTCATCCTGGGTAGCCATTGAAGAGTTGAGGTGAATTCAAGAATGTGCTAAAGCTTGAATTTTTGAGTGGCGGCGGCGGAGTTGAGCAGTGTTGACCTAGAAGAAAGGGGAAGCTTGTAGTCAATTTCAGAATAAAACAACTTTTATCCCGAAATCGAGGGGGCATGTAATAACACTGGATTTTGGCACGCCTAGGAAGATGACAGGTGGGCCAATGCGCAGTAAATTTGCAGAGGAAAGTGTTCGAAGCGTTCGGCAAGTAATCGTGCGGTCCGCTAATTTCCAAAGATTCGGCAAGTGTCCATGCAGTCGGCTGATTTCCAAGGGTTCGACAAATGATCGTGCAGTCGGTTATTCTGAGGAAGGGCAGTTTTCCGTTGAAGAAGCGACAAAAGCGGCAAGCAAAAACCGATCAGGCAACGAAGATTGCGACAATTAAGGCAATAAAGACTACGAAGGAAATTAAAGTTAAAGATGTCATATTTTCCTTTGATATTTTTATAGGCGTGTCCTTTTAGGACTCATGTCATGACCAGGGTATAAATATGAACCCTTGGCTATTGTAAAAACTCTTCACAACCAATTCAATACAACCGGCCCCGTGCCAACTTCGAGTCCTTTGTCGTGTCGTCGAGTTCTTCGAGAGGAGTCATCGATCCGTCGACCTCCGTAAGTCCCGACAACCTTGTTATCATGTCTAGTATCATGCGGTGGATTTAGATGTTGATGCAAGTAGTCTTGTTTGTTTTCAATGATCGTGCGGCGGATCCTTGCTTGACAATCAAGAAATGTTTATAACTATATTAAATGTTGACGTTAACCACCGTCAGCAATGTGTATGGTGGTGGTGATGACAATGGATATGTAATAGTGACCAAAATGTGACAAGAACTCGAAACTCTAAAAGCCTAACCCTAAGACCAGCAACTTGACTCAACTGATGCAAACCAAACTCAACAAGCCTGAACTAATCAATAGTAGTAAAAGGATCAACATGTCTATGAGATTATGGGAAAACAAATCTACTATTTTTTTGTTTTTTCTAGACTATAGATAAAAAAAGAAACTAAATTCTCTCACCTATGAAACTTTGCTCTAAATACCACTTGATGAGAGTGTGGGTGTTCCGATCTTTCAGTGGAGATAGATTACTTCGATTTGACTAGAGTGATGTTCATGATCCGACTATAAATGTCCAAGGATGCTGCACCTTAGCGATTGATTAACCAATTCCAATGGTTGCTCACAATCTTGTGAATCACAACCAACCAAACCACTAGGGTTATTCCTACAAGCAATCAAAGAACAAGTAAGAACAAGTAGTCAATTGCAAATAGGAGATGAAGGTTCAGATCTGAATCACAATAAGATGGGGTTTGAATCGAGTAGATTGGATGGTCTAGTTGACACATGCATCTACAAGAAAGAAGCAGTAGCTAAACTTACATCAAAATAAAACCCTAACTATTTGTGCCGGCTGTAGATGCATTTAAGTAGAGGGGAGGATGACTACAAGGGTCCTGGGGTCGTCCTACAACCCTAGGATGAGTATCTAATAGACTTAAGTTGATACATGGGCCATCGGCCCAAAAAGGGTGACACAGGACCGTTGGTAGAAAAAGTCTCAGTCTTAAACTATCGACTACAGATGAATCTTATAAGGTATAGGTATGATTTTAGATCCATTGGAATGTAGACTTGATAAGCTTTCCAAATAGTGTTAGAACGTCCCAATCGGAGTCCGTATAAAGTCGTGGCAACCGACGCAAGGTTGGACTCTTTTGAAGTCTGATTTCAACTCCAAAACGTGTTGGACTTGGACTCTTTCTTTCCTTTGGACCAAAGTGACGTGGTGGCCTAGTGGAACTACAAGAAATATGTTGATTTGGCATGACATCTAATCAAAAGGTCACTAAACTGATCCATTTATAACATTTGTTGTGGAGAGATTTCAACTTAGTAACATAAGTAAATGTAAGTTACAAAAAATGTCTTAAAGGTAAGGTAATGAAATTCTATATTGTGACAATATTCTCGTGTCATAAACACCCATTTGCAATCGACATGACAAGAGTGGTGTGTCATAATTTATATTTTACTAGCAAACATACCCGTGCGTTGCAACAGGAGAAAAAACTAAATGTTAATTTTTTCATCGTCAACTCATTGTATTGCTATTTTCCAAACTAAATATATGGTCTTTTATATTTCAATTTGATTAGAATTGAAATATCTATTCATCTATTCCATCATGAGTCATGTCTCTACAAAATAAAAAAACAAAAAATGTCACATTTAATTTGGAGCGACCATTCTTAGATTTTGTATTGATTTTTAATTTTAGATGTATATTTGAGAAACAAATGAGGGATACTCCACAATGATAAAATTAATCTTTATACTTATGTACCATATTTATATTAAAATCATATATAGTGCAATGATATGTATTAAAGATGAACCAATAACACCTTTTAAAGAAGAGTAAACAATATTTATGCCAAAAAAAATTCAGCGTAGGTATCAAATAAAGTGAAAGAACAACTTAGTAGTTAAAATAATGTTGAAAGACCAATAAATACATTTAATTCTCTCTCTAAACAAGTATCGACACATGTGCCTCTAGAGAGGACACGCCTTATATCATAGGACAAGAATAAAAAGTAATTATGACTTATATCCTGGGACAGAGGGAGTATGTTGGTTCTCGGTTATATGTTCAGAATGCATGTCCGAATATGAGTTTGTTTGTTTTCAGAAAGTATTGTCAGAAATGTGGATCTGAAATAAAACGTGTCTTTTGTTTTTGTAATCGAGAAAAATGAGCCCTAAAAAAGTGGTGTAATAAAAATAATTTTTGTGCGGGCTCAGTCTAAACACCCGTGGGCTAGCCCAAAAACATTCATTGGGCTGAAACAAAAACATCCGATGGGTTGGGCCAAAATAAATAGAGGCCAGTCTCAAACAATAGGCTTGGTATATTAGAAACATGCTTGGTAAATGGGCCTAAATAGGCTTGAAACGGAAAATGGGTCAAGCCAAAAAATGAGCCATATCAATGGGCTTGGCCCATTATAGGACTGCTTGTTATGTGGCATGGTGAAAGAAATTGTGACTTATAACCAGTTGTCATAAATCTTTATGACACCAACATCTAAACGACATAAAACATGGTTTAAGGCGCATGGTTTTTGACGTAAGCTTTTTCATAATAGGATGTCATAAATATTAATTTATGATATAAATTGAAGATATTATGACATAGCCTAAACGACATAAACTCTAACATTTCTTGTAGTTGGAAAACGTTAGGAACACATGGATTTGATCCCCAATCGACTTCATTAAAAATCTATGTTTTTCATATGTAATCTAACCTTTCCTTGATCTATGTAAGCAATTTTGAAAATGAAAGTATACACACTTCGTAGCAGCAATTCATCAAACCTATCAATTACAATACTCATATAGAATGGTTGCACCTTTGGTTTAAAAGTGGTTAACATGGTCATATCTGAGCCGGTGATGTTGTCATCACCTATTGTGATAAGCCACATCATCATCAGTCACCGGATAGAAAAGGCACAGCGAAGCAAAGGAGAATTAAGGGCTTGTTTAGATGTCTTTAAAATTCTAAAACTTTATAAGATTCTCCATCACGAATCTTTTGAGCTAGTTACTCTGTTGTTAAACAATAATTGCTAAATACAAGTGAAAGTGTCATTTTTTTCAAAAGTTTTTACATCTAAACGAGGTCTTATCCTAGCTACATGTACGGCTAAAATATCTGCAGTTCTCCAGTATTCGTGTCTGCTGAGTCAGTGCCGAATCAGAGCCCAGAGGATAAGGCGTGCACCTCAGCCTGACCTGTGCTTCCTTGCATTGCGCTCTACCTCTACCTGGGAAAGCCTCTCCAGCACAATGCCATGACATGCATGCGACTCCACTTGCTGCTCAGAGTCTGATATGATCGCCCCACTCCAGCAATAATGCACGGATCATCATTTTCATTAATTAAACAATCTAAGAAAACGGCGTGATCGTCGGTGGGTCAATCATGGAATTCGATGCGCCCTCAATTAGGCTTGGTAACCGCAGAACTAATCAAAGGTCAATTGGAAGCAGCACCTGCAAGTGTGCCGAGAATAAAAGTAACGTTTGATGATGCTCACATGGAAGCCAAAAAAATGCTACTACATGGATTTGGAAGCCATCGTCCTGGCCATTTTTCCTAGCTCGCTGCTTCCATGAATGTACACGTTTTGTGCAAGTTGGCTAGGAATAGTCTCACTTCAACGCTTGAATATATTCTAGATAGCTTTAACTGGTTAGTAATTTGATTTATCAATCCTAATATTAATTCAAATTTATGCAGGACAACTAGCCGTAATGCAAGTTTTGTCTCCCAGTCAAGCTTAATTATTTTTGTTATTCACTACCCTATACATACGGCCTCGAGGAAACGTATCTATCCTAGTTAGAAAGTCATTATTGGTACCACCACATCAACAACATGAAGCGACAACGCTATCTAATAATTTATCGCAAAAGGAAATGCCCTTACAGCAACTTGCCTTTACCTTTTCTTCATGTTGTGACTCGCCATGCCATAGCATCAACTCCAGTGTCATATATAATCCAAGTCGCCTGGCCTAACACTTTTCCACCCTAACAGCGCAACCAAATAAAATGGCTTATGCCCAGTGAGATGCAGAGTCATTTTTTTCTACCATTTGTGCTTTCTCCGTCCATCAAAAGATATCAAGAGGCGCCACCAATTATAAAAATTAAATTTCAGTACACCAGCCACCAAAATCTCATGTATCATATTTTACCTCTTGATGGACTGCAAAAGGCTCTTTAAAAGAATTTAATTACAAGTGCAAATTTGCAAAATGACTTGTTTCCAAAAGCTACAAAGTGATTGGATGTCGCAAATCATGTATTTATATATGAACCATGTTATGCTATAGCCGGTTCGTATATGATCTCTCTTTTTTTAATAATGCTTTCTTTATACCACTCTTGTTTATTAATATACATATTGGATTTCACTATGTCAGGCAATACAAAAGAGATACCTTAACTAGTGATTGGGAATTGAAACTGTTGGAGAACGCGGTTGGCTACTCGCTAGCACGAATTAATTATTTTATAAAACAGTATCACTAGGTAGATGATCATAGATTACACATATCTAATGTGTGGCGCAGAGGAAGACTTGACGAAACATGTGTAGTCGATATAATCAACATCGAGAAAGTAGTCATATCATACGACATAGTGTGCGCAATGCATTATCACCTCTGTGGACATCCACACCTATGGAGAGGAGAATGGTGCAACGGAGTGTGCTAGCACTCCACGATGCACTGGACAGCAGCAGTACCAGCGGCGCACACATCCATGCACCAGGCAACAACAGCGTGCGGGTGCATCCAGGTCCTAGGGAGTGACGAACGAAGTGACTGCTTTTGTGATTAGGGTTAACAAACCTCTTGGTCAATGATTAGCATATATAAGAATTGTTAATTAGGCAACATGGGCTAGATATGCCCACAATGAGTTGGGCATATAACCAACGATCTCCCACTAGCACAAGACAACCAGTGTGGCAAAAAACTACTGCTTTCATGAACTCAATCCAATTAATTCATTTATTATTTTAGTCCCCCCACGTTAAGTGTGTGACTCCGTAGGTTCGTGTAATCAACAGGTACGTGCAAAAAACACTTTCTGATCAATAGATGGCATTGGCCTCTAGCAAGGCATACTGACTTTCTAAGATTCACGAAGATCGTATCTTGCACAATCTTTTAAAACTCTCCATTACTATGTCCTTTGCCACACGACACCTAGCCAAGTACAAGGTGAGTGAAGTGCCACCCTTGATTCTCAGTCATTTCTCGCTCCGTACAAAACTTATTTTATCGACCAGCCATTAGTCAAGGCATGGCTATGAACTTTTAGTTCTATGCATTGAGAGAGCCCACAGGAGTCTCTCCTTGATGTAGGAGGCAAATTCCATGTTGACTCAACGCACCCTGCAACTTGCTTCAGATAGTACCCAAAAGCTACTTTTATGACTATCCAGATTCGAAATAGTATTTGGAAGCCCCAAAGTATGACTTACACAATCTAGGACTATACGTCGATCTTAGGTCAGAAGACTTACTATGTGTGTCATTTGCAAGACAAACCGATAGCACACTTTGTTCTCTTGATGCGCGTAGAAATAATATTGTTTGATTTCCC
>CM039121.1:27880723-27963827 GCA_022036555.1 Microstegium vimineum
ACTACAATCTCACATTTTTCAATGAAGCATACTGTCCCAAGTGGCCAAATATGAATGACCCTTTATTTTCTTGTTGAAGGTCATCTTCTTATCCTTTTTGTCATTCTTCTCGCTCTTCTCATCATCATCATCATCATTATCACAATTATATGAACAATCCACAATGACATGATCCTTTCTCTTGCATTTGAAGAATCTCCTTGGTTCGTCCTTGTTCTTGGATGATGCCCTCTTTTTTCTAAGACCATAGCCTTCTTCTTTATGAATTTACCAAATGTTCACATAAGGAGAGCCAATTCATATTCATCATCATGACATGCATTTCAGACTTGATATCAACTTGACTCTTCCTTCTTTTCTTTACCCTTGCTCTTGGATGAGAATGTGGCCTTGAATGCCACACTCTTTTTCTTGTTGTCTTCTTCTTGATCAACCCCCTGACTTTCCACATGGTATGTCTCTTCGGTCATAACATCACATAGTACTTGATTGGGGTGACATCCTTCAATGCACCTCTCATGATGATAGTCCTTAAGGTTTCAAATCTTGGTGGCAAGTACCTCAAGGACCGGTGGAAGAAATCCTCATAATTTATCTTCTCACCTAAGGCCATGAGATCATTGACGATGAGTTGCAATTTATATAACATCTCTGGTATTGTTTCATCATGCTTCATCTTGAAGCTTATTAACTTATCTTTTAGAATGTATAGCTTATCACTCTTTATTGTTGAAGTGACCTCATATGTTTCTTCCAATCTTGTCCACACCTCATTTGCTTTCTCAAGATCATTGATTTGCTCAAACACCTTTTGATCAATTGCATTATGAATGGTGTTGAGAGTCATTGTGTTGCATTGCTTGTTCTACAACTCTTTTGGTTTTGGATTGGTAGGATCAAGGATAACAAAGTCATACTTTTACCACATCCCACAACTTTTCATTGATTGAAACCAAATACATCTTCATTTTTCTCTTTAAATTTTAATCAAATATGTATCATTAAAGAATGACGGTTTGGCCCCAACATGGTTAAACACAATTTGAGCCATTTTGTGACATCGAAGGTTGTTTAGCCTCAATTAAACAATGACCTCAGCTTTAATACCACTTGAAAGGTCCTAAATGGCTAGAGGGGGGTGAATAGCCTAATAAAAATTCTACCAAATAACTAGAGAAAATTGATAATAAGATGGCAATATAGCGGTTTTGCTCAAGCTCTACAAAGTGCTATGCAAGCTACCTACCAAATTCAAGTTGCTATGATTTCTATGTCAATATCCCACAAGCAAATAAACTAAGTCTCTACAAGAAACAAATAGAGAGTGAGCTAGATAACTAGATACACCTAAAAACAATAAAGCTACTCAACTAGCAAGATAAAGCAACTACTACACAAGATGATATTTTGTATGCAATATAAGTGTAGTAGAGAGATCATACCAAACCGTGCAAGTGTCCAATGAGAAATTCATTGAGATAATGAGACACAGTATTTATCCCGAGGCTCAACTGCTTGTCGGCAATCTACGTCCTTGTTTTCATGACACACACACACTTGGAGGTTCACACGCTTACAAGCATCACATGCCTAACCTAACACCTAGGTGCCACGCAACCAACATAAGATGAGGGTACACAAGTCACGAGCAATCCACTAGAGTTACATTTGTGATCTCCCACGGGCAAGGGACAAGAACCCTCACAAAAACCTTGATTGGGGGGAGATACAATCACCAAATCCCCTCACCAATCAACAAATCACCAAATGTCTAGTTGACGAAAATGACCAAGAGTAACAAGAAATCCACAATTGCAATCACCACCTAGTGCCACCAAAATTTAATCTCCAATGCATACATAGTCTTTCCTTCAACCTCTCATGAATGAGCACCAAGCATGGAGAGGGAGAGGAGAGGGAGGACATGCTCTTGAAGCTCTCAAAATCAACACTAGAGCTCGATCTCTCACTTGAATGGAGCACAAACCCTTGGGAGTGAGAGAGTTAAGAGAGGAGAGACCTTGTTCTTCCTTTTTGGTTTCAAAATGAGTAATGGGGAAGAAGAATGAGCAAGAGATGGGGAGAAAGGGGCTGCACCAACGCTAAATTTCCTTAGCTCACGCACAAGACTATTTGGGTGCCTGAATCCGGGTTGAACTGGAATATCGGGTAGGGAAAGGAAATATTCGGGCAATGGTCCTCTATCCTAAGAGGGGTCGAGGAGAGACAAAAAATATGCAGTTTGGGACCAAAATATATCCGGTTTGACTCCCTCTGTCCACGCACTAGAGGCGAGCATCAAGCCTCTTTTAGGGCACAAAAAGTTCTCTAAGTTAATTCCTTTTAAATGCTAACTTCACCAAGATGTACAAAAATATATTGAGCACTTAAGTTAGCATTTTCACAATGAATTTTTAAGGGTTAATCTCATCTACCTCGCCACGTCACTAAGTGCAATGCATATGCAAATGAATCTCACACTTAGTGGCACTAGATAACCATTGCAATTAAAGATTTTCCCTCTTTATAGTATGGTTTATATATCCTAAACCAATCACACAATCTATTGTGTCTTGTCGGTAAAAACAAATATCCTATTTTATACCTTTGCCTTGAGCCCAAAGGATTTTGTTTTTTTTCTCTTTCTTCTTTTCCAATATATGAGGACTTGATTACCATTTGTGGCCATCACCATCACCTCTAGTTTCATCCTTTCTCTACCTTGGATGTGAACCAACCTTTCTCAATCACAACACTAGAGTAGAAGGTTAGTCCACTTGGTTTCATCAATTATCCAAAACCAAACTAGGGCTTTCATAGGTGCATCTAAAAGGGGAAAAGTACTATAGATGCCCTTATCACCGGTTTGATCAACCCAAGAAAGATTTTCACCTCGAGGATTCACTACTGGGAGAACATTATTAGGTTGCCTCAAGGAGGGAGACTGCTTCCTAGGATGTTTGTGACATATCAACATGAGGTTCAGCAAATCTTTCATGAGGCCTCGCTCTTGAATCCCTTTTGGAGCCATGATAGAGCAGAGACATGGCCAAACCCACACCTACAAACCTACACACACTCCCTATACCATTATGAGCACACCTCCAAAGATTAAGTAGATAAATCTGAGAATTACATATCATCTATCACTGAAAGAATACAGCCAGAAATAGACAGGATTCACCACAAGTAACCCAAAATTTGAGCTACGCTTATAAGCAAAGATTTATTTTTTATGAAAAAATGGTTCTCATAATGAGTCTAATTAATAATATCAATCTTGTGTTGTCAATATATATGATTTTAGAATTTGTACTCAAATTTGGAGAAAATGATTTAGGAGGAAGTTATATTTATGAATGATGGAAGTAGAAAATTAATCGCAAACGAGCTTAAATTAGTCGGGGTTAGTTTAGTTGTAGTGGAACATAAGCCCGTGCATGCTCAATCTTGCTTGTTTTGCGTTTGGAACACAAATTTCCTCTTAAATCTTATATTTTTTCATATGAAATTGAATCATTACTGGGAATTTATATGCGGTTCAAATAAAATTTCTACTTTCCAAAGTCTCTCAGCATGTGCGTAAATGATTATGAGTTTTTAATTTTTTATTTTGTTCCCAAAAAGAAAAATTGATAATAAAAAAAGTATCTAGTTAGCACGTGCATGGACTTGGACGGTGCTAATTTGACTAGGAAAAGAACGTTCCAGTTAACAGCAACACTTGAGCGCCAGTGCCAACATTAACTTTTACCTGACTTTGTTCAATCAGTCCCATGAAAAGATTATTTAGATATTTCTGTCAAAAGTAGTCCGTTTAGGGAAAAAAAAGGGTTCGACCTAGCCCGGTCCACCCCTGGTCGAAGAAGAGTGAGTGAAGATCTACGTGCATATTTCTCGCTCCTCGGATACATCATACAAGTAGAACTAAGAACTGGTGTAGCCATCTGATTGGCTCCGATGTACAATCATCGAGAATTTTTTTTTCTTCGGGATCGATCTGTCACACGAAGAACCAGGCTAGCACTGCACCTTGTTTTGCAGTCCACTGCACCTGGTTTCTTATATACGGGGGAAAAACTAGCGAGGCGACGACTCACGGCTTGCAGCCGGCATGATTGATAAACAAACCAATGTAAATTTGTTTAGATGCAGGGTGTAAAGTTTTTGTGCTAAACATTAGATGCTATATAGATTTCGTCTTTTGTATTTGGATACTAATAAAAAATAAATTATAAAATTTCCCTCTATAAACCGCGATACGAATTTTAAATCTAATTAATCATAAATAGCACATATTTTTAAGTAATAATTAGTGTCTAATCATTAGGGTGAAAACGGTGCGAATATTTTCGACCGTATATTCGAGACCGAAATTCGTTTAGGGGTTTTTAAAAATCAGTCTGTATCCGCTTCTGGATATTGAACATCCGATACCGTATCCGTGTCCAAATACTCAAATCGTATATTTATGATGTCGATAATAAATCATATTCTATCCGGCATGGTTGACACTATCCGTATTCGAATCTGAATCCGGGACAGAAATATGAAAAAAAAAATATAATATCAGTGATATTCGTCTATATCTGATCCGTTTTCATCCCACTAATTATGGACTAATTAGGCTTAAAAGATGGTCTCCGCAAATAATACAAAATTGTACAATTACTTATAATTTTCTTATCTATATTTAATGTTGCATACATCACTATTACAAAAACGTTTTTGAAAGAGCCAGACCCAATTTGTAGTAGGGGCGGTTGGTGATTAAACTGTCCCTACGTGGGCTTTCTAAGAGTTCCGGATAGCCGGTAAACCAACCGCCCTTACAAATCCCATCATAAAGACGCCCCCTACAAATCAATCCTTTTTGTAGGGCGTTGGTAACTCCAACCGTCGTCACTGAGTATTTTGTAAGGGCGGCTGGATCACCAGCAACTAGCCGCCCTACTGATGCATTTGTGGGGGCGGCTAAAAAAACCCAAACCCCGCCCTTACAAATGATGGTTGTATAAGCTACAGCAGCCACTTTCCCCTCCTCAGACCACACACTCCAACTAAACAAAAAAAGGTTGGGAGGCCTTGGGCTCTGAAGGATCAAGATGCCCAAGAGGGGAGTGAATTGAGCTCTTTTTAATTTTTAAACAAGAATTAAACCTATAAAGAGCCAATTGACCCCCTAGAAAGCGAAAATTTTCCTTTACACAATTCAGAAAGAATTGAAAGCAAGTGCGGAAAAAATGGGGAAAATAAAAAGCAGGAAAGAGATGTTTTACAGGGCTTGTTTTGCCGGGGAAAACGAGGATCGCCCACCCCCCCTATCCTCGTTGGAGCACCTCGCAAGGTAAAAAACCCCCCCTTAAAAATTCCCGCGCAAGGGGTTAGTGCTCTCTAGGGGCTGATTCTTCCCCACCCGGGCTCGGGGGAATCGCCCCAACCATCAAAAAAAAAAACGCGTTGGAAAAGGGGCCCCGACAACTTCCGGCAATCACCTTCCTCCGGAAACCCCCGGGACCGTCTGGGTATTCGATCACCAAGAGTAACAAGCCTCGATCTTCGTTTGACTCACTCAAGTTTCCACAACTAGAGGACACATTTTAACTCTTTTGGGTGAACCCAAAAAAAAAGGGTGGATGGATTCGCGAAAACAAATCTCTCTCCTTTTGGGCCCCTTGTCTCTTTTCCCCCCTTCTTTAAAAAAACTCAGCAAAACCCAAAAAGACAAAGGCCAAAGGGGGGAGAGAAAGGGGGGGGCTATAAATAGACCCTCAAAAAATGCCCCGGCTGGGATTTTTAAAATTGGCGAGGGCGCTCCCTCGACTAGGCGACGGACGGTCCGTCGCATGCCCCCAAAAGGGTAGTTTTTTTTCTAATTTTGGGGGAACCCCCGGACCCCGGGGGTTTCCCACGCCCTGCAATGGTTTGTTCTGACCACTGTTCCCAGCGACGGACGCTACGTCACTGGGCGAAAAGGAAAGCTCCAAACCCAAAATCCGCCCCTAGTTTTGGCCGGGGTTTAAAAACACCCCCTCTCTGGAAGGTCAAAGGACGCTCTTTCCCAGCGTCCGATTACTTTGAGAAATGAGCTCACAACCCTTTATTAATAACAAATGCATCTGGTTTGGACTTGTCGAATATTTAGAACTTGTGAATTATGGCTATGTATGATGGACTTTGTGAATTGGACTTGTGATACTTTTGAATTAATGGACTGTAATAATGGTTTACATTGGCTTGTGTGTTTGTGGACTGTAATATATATTATATATAAATATATATATATATATATATTATATATGTGTGTGTTGTGTGTGTGTGTGTGTGGTTGTCAGGTTTGAATTTAAATTTGAATTTGAATGATAAATTACATGCTCTGGTCAGATTTTGATTTTGAATTTCAATTTTTTTACTGGAAAATCAATTATAGGACGGTTCTTGATTGAACCGCCCTTACAAATGACATTTGTAAGGGTGGCTTGTGTTCTCAGCCGTCCTTACAAAGGACATTTGTAAGGGCCGCCCTTACAAATACAATTTGCAAGGCGGCTGAGAACACCAGCCGCTCTTACAAATGGTATTTGTAAGGAGTGGCTGATTTGTAAAAACCACTTGGGAGGGGCTGTTGGGCAAACCGCCTTTATAGAGGCATTTCAACCGCCCCTACAAATGGTTACTGTGGTAGTGCATATGTCTAAACATTTAATATGATAGGACGTAAAATTTTAACAGGTAACTAAATAAGGCAAACTGTGTGGCATGCATATATTCTTACGGTGCTATGGATCAGCTGCGTGCTAATCCTCTACAGTACAACAGCATACTACTAATTTGCAACTAACTAACAAAGGGCTTTGCTACTATTACTGCATAGGGATAAAATCTCAATAAATCTTAGCCCTTTTAAGTGCGTGCAATAATTAGTAATTACTAATTAATTAAAATATTTAAAAAAACAAAAAGACAACAAACTAAAAAAGAATTACTTGTTTCTTGCCATATATGGGTGCACGTGTACAACATGCATTGTGCCATGCCGGACGGGGCACCATAGGGGTACATCACCACAATACAAGATATCACATGAATGCCGGACGGGCACCATAGGGGTACATCACCACATACAAGATATCACATGAACACACTGACGGTAGAAATCTAATAAATAAGTTTCAAAAGTTAATGACTAATTATAAAAATTCCAATTCAAGATCATAAAAATACTAATGTTACCAACGTACATTTGCAAAATACTAAATCATAAAAATACTAATGTCAGGATTATATAAAAAATAAAAAAATAAAATTTTAAATACCAACACCGTTCCAGTTTTTTTTAAATAGACAACTAAAGCACACCTCTATTTAAATGTTACATTTGTACAAACAAATTCAGCTGACATATAGATACAACTAACCTGATATCAATTATAACTACACACACATTAATTAATTAAAAGGCATAACATATCACTTTATGACTTCAAAAGAAAACGAAACTAACCATACAAACGTATTCATGCATACATTAGATCCAATTTATAGATATTTTTCCTATAATTTTACTTGCTTTCTATTTTCTCGTTAAATAAATAAATAAATTTTATTCTGTTACCTCTTAGGAGGGAATATGTACTTATAGCTATTAAGGTCGACAGTCCACATTTATTTGGAGCACTAACTACAGAACAGGCCTGTTATCCCGGTTGGGAAACCCCTTTAGTCCCGGTTTCCCAACCGGGAACACGAATCTGCGACAAAGGGGGCACTAGGACTAAAGAAGGACCTTTATCCCAGTTCGTAATAAGAACCGGGACTAAAGGGTGCTTCCCCCCTGCAGTTGCCACCTAAGAACCGGGACTAAAGGTCCGTCTCTTTTTTGTCCTGTTTTTTTCTTTTTCTTTTTGGTTTCTTTTTCATTTCATATTAGCTAGGTTATAGAATAGGTTTTTGAAGGCCATTCTATGCTTCTATATATATATATATGCGTATATATTTTGAGCTTTGCGTAAAGGACATATTAATGTATGAAACTATATACATATAATACTAGAGGTAAATATTACACAATTTATTACACTTAGATACACGAGATATGTGTTTGATTGGATAATATCTAATACAAATTAGTCTTCAATTTTGGGTTGGGCAAGATTTTTTCTTGGATCGTAGTAGTGCTCCCCATTGGGTTTTATGACTTCGTCCAAAATAAATCCCGCAAATCGTCTCGACAATTGTATTGATCTTGTCCGATTGTAGAACCTTTTCCCCCAAACCCAAATCAGATTTCCAGTTTAAATCAAAGTAAAAAAAATGTATTAGTATAGATATATAGATTGACTACGAAATAGGTACCAACAATAGTAACAAATCAATTGTGAAACATACCTTAAGCTTCTCTATTTTTAGGTCTATTCGTGCACCCCTGATGAACTCGCAAACATAGTATCCGCAAAAATTTGTTTCCCGATTCCTGCCGCAAAAACCATTTTAAACGAGAAAAAGAAACCTCTCGTTATCCAGTGAAGACACACTCACATTACAAGTTCATGAAAATTGTATATAATAGCTAGAGCTAGTAGTACTTAGTTGGGTTAACACTACGTTCATGGCGCTTTACAATTACTACTGCGGTGATCTGAATGAATTTTTCCCAAACACTAGCAACAAAGTTTTTAAAAAATAGATTGTTAATTAACATTAAACCCATTTAAGAGAGCAATAAAGAATTTTTGGGTTCGTGACCGATATCAAAATTACCTCTGGAAAATGTCAACATATCTTGATAATCGCTTGATCTTTTTTTCAACGATCAAAATATTTTTAAAACGATTATTGTCCAATAGATGACCATCAAGATCTAGTGAAAGTTGCAGTTTTATAGCAAATAAGTCATAAATTCAATAACTTTATATGGGTCAAGTAATTGAGGAAAATAAAAAGTGCACACTCACTTGAAGTTATACGGGAAGAGTATCGTTCTCTTGTCCTTTTAGTGAACTAAGAACCTCATGAGATTTCTTCTCCGTTGAGGTCGCCAATTAGACTGGGAGTAACTTGGTCTTTGAATACAATGTATGGATCAACAAAACCAAATAGTATTGTCCTTTTTTTTTTTTTCTGAGTCTGTTCATCTCATGTCTACATACATATTAGTGTAAGGAGAACTATATATATACAACACAACAAGTTACTTTAGTAAAAAATAGAAACAATACAATCACTTACAAAAAAAGTAGTTGAGGAGACATTTATCGAGAGCCTCACTGTGGAAATAGTTGGTGTAGTTCTAAGAATTAATATGTATAGGTCATCGGCATGGAAGAAGTGTCGTTGTCTAACACTGACAAGAAGTCATTGCTCGTCCTTTTTACACACCTCTAAGTACCACTTTTCAACAGTACATTTGTGTGTCATGTTTCTCTTTGTGCAGCATCAGGGTTGAAAAGACTCTTGCCATATTTATAAAATCTTCCAAGGATCAACTTCTGGGACAGAGTCGATTTCGCCACCATAGAGAATTTGGTTTATGTCAAGACAGTTTCGACGTAAAAATTTAAAGCAAGTTGCTCCAAGTTGACCTCTCCACCTATGCATCCAGCGACATTTAAAATGGTCCATGTTTGTTTCCACACTCATCATGAACAACTAGTTAGAAAATTGGTTGTACCTGTTGTCCGAGTTGTGGAACATCTTTCCCTTTCTTTTTACTTGTCGTCGCCTATGTGCCTTCATGAGATGCAGTCATAGTCTGTTGTTGGCGTCCCTTGCGAGAATCACGCAACTCTTTCCTGTTTTTGGTCCACCCTCTTTCTTAGTTGTGCTGGAGTTAGAAGAAATGCGCCTTTGGAGGGTTTCGCCTAGCTTCTGCATCCTTTTTCATTTTTGAAAATAATTCATTCCAAATCTTCTCGAACCTTAGCGTTATTTTCTTCATCGGCCCTTTTTCAAAAGGGCCCAACTTTTGGGAATAGGCTTTGTGAGGCTGCCCTCTTCACCGTTTGGGGATGAGGACTTCAACAATTGTGAGGGGGGTAGACCTCTTAGCGGCTGACTTCTTCGTCAACTGAGGCTGAGGTGGCAGAGGGGTTAGAGACCCTCCTTGCCGGCGTTAGAGATCACTTTGGGACACTGTCGCGGCGGTGGTGTTGGAAAACCTCCTTGCCAGCGTTGGAGATTGCCTTGGAGATGGCTGCGCGGCGGCGACGTTGGAGACCTCCTTGCCGGGGTTGGAGATCGCCTTGGAGACGGCTGCTGCGGCGGCGGCGTGGAGACCTCCTTGCCGGCCTTGGAGACAGTTGTGGTAGCGGCGGGGTGGGAGAACCTCTTTCTTGGCGTTGGAGGCCTCCTTGGCGGTGTTGGAGACCTCCTCGGAAGCACTCTGCTGATCCGGGGATTTTAGGTTGGCCGGAGAACCTGCTTTTTATGTGACAAAACAAAATTAGAGTACATGAGTGTAAATACTTGTTTAGTCATATACAAAATTGCTCACAACACTATCATACTACCTATGGTGAAGTAGTTTAGGAGGGGGATGCCCCGGAATAACAATGTATCTCTTGCGCCATAAAATAATGAATGCTCTGCTTCTCCAAGATCTTCTCCCCATCACCTCCTGGAATGTCAAGAACCACTCTGTTGAATCCTTTAACAACTCTATCCACGAAGACGCTAGCATATCAAAGGTGGTATTATTTGCCCATGCTTTTCTTGGTTTTTCTAGTAGTGTCAATGGGGGAAACAACACCAAGAGCAACCATGATGCTAACATTATCCTTTGGAATGTGCAGCTCACATGCGGTAAGAGGTACAATAATGTCATCCTAGGAAACGAAACCCCTACATCCTCGGGTACTCTGGGGGAAGCACAACTACTTAAAAAGCTGGTTAGTAGGGCTACCTCCCGGCTGTGATGTTGACCATCGTTGGAACTCAATGCTATTTGCACTTGTCGTTTAATTTCACCCCTGCAATCTCAACTCTTTTACTTTTTTTGCTCTTGAGATTCAAGCCCGCCATCCCCAAAAACCTTCGAAAACCGCTCGTTCTCCTCATCCTTCTTTCTCTGGCAGTTTTTTTGAAATGTGGCTCTGTCCTCAGGAAAGCCATGCTCCCAAGAGATCGTCCCTTTGCCTCTTTTTTCTTCCACCGTGTTCAGTTGTTTGGAGGGCATATTTTTAGTTAAATCCTTTTCTATGTTGGGCTTCCCAAACGCACCTCTATCAGAAGCATTTATAGCATGAAAAAGTCTCCTCTGCTGCCCTCTCGAACCTTTCACTATAAACTAACCCCCGGTTTTCTAGATCAAGTGATCCACCATGCGCAAAGAAACCAATTCTTACAGCGTTCGAGCCAATCAAGTGAAGCTGGTACGATCTGCTTTTCCCAATTAACATTGATTCTAGATTTTCCCCACTTCACATTGGCAGTCTTGTAGCCCCCTGATCCCAAGTGATGGTGGTATTCCTTTGTTGGGTGTTCTGTCGGTCCTTTGTATCCGCTCGATACCCTCTTCTATGTTTTGTATTGCATAAATTCATCCCAATCAGGCCTCAATTTTTGATAGGGGACCCCTAGTGTTGAAATTTTGGTGTCAGATTCTTCTTAACATAATCATTGTATAGATTTTTTTTTCCCAAAGACTGGAACGGGGGGCCATCTTCTTCAAAAGCCCACTTCTTAACTAACTCCTTCAAATCAGCTCCATCTATTTCAAGCATGAAATGTTGGAGAATATCATCCCAAATAAGGGACTTGTCTAAATCAGAGACAAAACTAATATGGGGAGCATTTGTCTTCTCTTTCCATTCCTGGCATTGACGGCAGTCTTTCCCTTACTAGTTAACCACTTTGATTAACAAATTTCTTCACAATGGGGTCCAAGTGGTTCTCCCCGTGTTGCATTGAACTGTGATATTATGTAACGGCCCTCCATGGGTTTTGCCGGCCATGTAAATTTCGACTCGTCATCGATCCTGGGGGCTACACAATGCACACATTACATTAACTAGAATTATAATGACAAAATTTTCTTTGTTAATTCACCAATATAAATATACAAGAGAGAAGATGGATTAATCAAGTATATACCATCGCCAGTGATGTCGTCTTGCAAGACATTTTGGTTCATTTCCAAGATTTAAGTATTGACTCCCGTCTCCTGAGCATTATCATCGTCCGCGATGCCGGAGTTGATAAGATCCATCAGGGCGTCCTCCATCGTGTCATTGGGGTCGGCCATCTAGCGTATACCACTAGAATTGTGTATATCAAAGAAAATGGAAAGCATTTAGATATACATACATTAACAAAGAACACGAAGGCATTTAAAAAACGGCATAGCAAAAAAAAGAAGGATATCTAATATAAATTGTAAATTGTAAAATATATATATTTATAAAGGCCAACAATGAATTTAAATGAAGGCTTTTACATGAAGAAATTTAATTCAAATAATGAAGGATATCTAATATACAGGGAAATCAAGGCATTTACATTTTCTTAAAAATGAAGGCAATTACATGAAGGCATTTACGTAATAGATATCCTTAAAAATAAAGGATATCTAATATATAAATTCTAATGAAGGCATTTACATGAAGAAATTTATATTTAAAAAGGGGCATTAGCAAAAAACATGAAGGAATTTACTTTTATAAAGGCATAACAAAAACATGATGGCACTTCAGCAAATTAATAACAATATTATATATATATATAAAATTAAGGGATATATACATCTAATAACATATTATATAAAATATACATACAAAACATCTAATAACAATATCTAAATTCTAAACTTTTTACATATATAAAAAAATTCAATAACAAAAACCCCACACACAAAACACACACACAACACACACACACACACACATATATAATATATATAAAATAAAAATATATATATATAAAAATATAAAGCATATGTAAAACAATATATTTACATTTACATATAATTCAACATTAATATTTACATTTCTAAACTCTCCATTTATATATATATGACTTTTTATTAGGTAACATAGTAATGACATAAACATTTATATATATTTACATTCCCATTTGTATAATATTTATATATATACACAGACACACACCACACACACACAAACACACACCAGAGATCGTTTCGATCACAGAGCGCTGGGCAACGAGAAGGAGGGGCCGGGCCGGCGCAGCTGCGCGCGGAGGGGCGGTTGGATCAAGACGCCGAAGGTCGCGCGCAGGAGAAGCTAGTGCGGCGTGGCACCGCCGGCAGAAAGGAGCACCGCGTTGCGCGGCGGCGGAGACGAGAGGGGGTGGTGGCCGACGCGAGAATGGCGGCCGGATCAGAGACAAAGCCCCCGCGCCGGAAACGCCAGAGGCACAGAGAAAAGCCGGCAGACGAAGCAGGGGCGTGGGGCGCGACAGCGGACGAGAGGCAGTACAAATGGCCGGCGCGAGAGGGCGCGGAGAACGATCGTGCCGAACGACACACGCCGCAAGCCCCGGGCCCCGGGGCACGCAGCGGAGACGACGCCAGAGGGCGGTGGTCTGAGGCGCAGGCGGCGGCGGGTAGTCGCGATGATCGAGGGGGAGTCTGTCGGGCAGCGCCGCGCGGAGGGGCATAGTGCGAAACGTAGATCGAAAGAGGAAGACACCGCAGATCTGGCTTATATAGGCCCATACCTTTAGTCCCAGTTGGTACAACCAACCAGGACTAAAGGTTTTTCCTGTTTTTGGGATACTCCCGGTTTTGGGTTTCATCAGTCCGGACTAAAGGTCCCTGCCTGTTCACTTTTCGTCAGGTTTCAAAGCAAAAATTTGGTTTTTGGATATATTTCATTGTATTTTGCTTTTTACACTGTTAATTGAACAATAAATCAGGTATTATGCATAATATTGTTTTTTTAAAAGCGCCATTATTTGTTTTTTGCTTTATTTTTTTGAAGGAAAAAACCTTAACCTCTAAAATTCTTTTGTTTTTCCTTTTATTTTGGTCATCGTAATATAACCATTAATCACAAATTGCTTAATGCAAAAATGTTTTTTTGAATGCAAATCTTTAAACTATATGTTTTGGACAGGGTATTAGTTTTTCGCATTATCGTAAACGTTAAAAATTTGGTTTTTCACCAATTTATTTCCAAAAACGCATGAGGGAAAGGAAAAATGATCAGACAAAAAATAATTAAGAAAATAATGAGAAAAACAAGGGTCTTATATGTGGCCATTATTTTTATACATTCTTTGCCACAAATAATTTAGGCAGTTTTGACAAATGTAGATTAAAACATATTGAGCCATATTAAGCAATCACACAAATTATTAAGTGATGGCAACACAACAAATTTCATCCTAATGTATGTCCCTTGGTTATGACACTGCGTAACCATGGAGTGTCTTCATTATTTAGCATGATGCTTGGGTCTTTGTTTACTACAAACGGTTGGAGTCCCGGGCATCCTTTTCATAATCCTCTGACGAGTCTGACCCGTCCTCGATTCCCATGATGTTTCTTTTCCCTGAAAGAACAACGTGACGTTTTGGCTCACTTTTGAGTTGTCGTTCTACCTCTCTTTGGTTTCGTACACATATCCTTTTCGTAGAACACCTGATTCCACATCCTTAGCTAAGACAAATGTTCGTCCCCGTACCCAAGATTGTTGAGATCCACAATTGTCATTCCCTGCCAACTGTTACCACCCCCCTCCAGTCACCTTCACCCATTGGGCACCGAAACAAAGGGACCTTAAAAAGTGAGTCCACAGTCTAGTTTCTCATACCTTTATATGCGGCCATAATATGTTTGCTTATTCCCATTCGGTATCTGTGGCATCAATGCGGACACCACTGTTTTGGTTGGTGCTCTTTTTATCTTGGGTTACTGTATAAAATGTATTTCCCCTTTATCTTGTACCCTTTGTATGTGAGGAATGCCACGATGGTTCCCAGGCCAACAAGTACAATTGCTCATCAAGACTCTCATCACCTTGACATTTTTTTCATAGCCAACCACCAAAGTTTGCATGTGCTCACGAGTAATCCAATGTTCAGTTCTCCCTAGAAATTGGGATCTTAGGATGCCCTTGGGGTTTCCTCGATATACGGATCCACCAAGGAGGAGTTTTGCAGAACGGTGTAGCGTGCTTTATTGAAACAATCGTCCCCATACTGAGATATGATTTCTTCCTAGTGTTCCCTTTCCACTTAGTCTTTCCAATGTCCGATTCAGGAACCCCAATCGGGTCAAGGTCTAAAAATAAAATCAACACAAAACTCAATAACCCCCCTCTGTCCCGTACCCCTTGGCAATGCTTCCTTCTGGATGAGCACGATTTTGAACGTATTTCTTCAGGACTCCCCTGAACCTCTCAAAGGGGAACATAGTGTAGAAACACGGGATCAAAAATACTAATCTCCTTGACCAGGTGAACTAGGAGTTCATACATTATAGAAGGATGGGGGGAATACAAACTCAAAAGCTGACAAGACACTGAACCACATCATTTTGTAGCTTTTCCAGATCTCCTATTGATTGCCTTTTGAGAAATTGCATGAGGAATGCACATAGCTCAAAGTGGCTAAACGTACTTTGGAGGTAGAATCTCTTAATGCAACTGGAAGCAATTGTTCATAAGTACGTGATAGTCATGAGACTTTAAGTTTAGAAATTTCTTCTCTAACATACTTATTATACCCTTTATATTCGAGGAGAAACCAGATGGGGACCTTAATTTTTATCTAGACATTCGAACAGCTTTCCTTCTCTTCCTTGCTAAGAGTGTAGCTTTCTGGTCTTAAGTAATGGGGTCCATCATCTGTCTTTTCTGGATACAGTTTTTCTCGTTCATTTAAACATCGCCGTCTTGTCGTGCTTCAATTGTGTTCTTAGTCTTCCCATACACACCCATGAATCCAGTAGGTTTACACAAAAGATTCTTTGTTAGGGGCATTAGGTGCATTACGTCAATCCCCGCTGCGGACCTCTAGCACTTGCCAATAAAGGGAGCTCCCAAAATATGGACTTCTTCTTCCACATAGGTGCCGCTCCGTTAGCATCCTTCAGAACAGGTTCGCTCCCTGGTCCTTTCCGAAGACTAAAGTTCACATCCTTCACCATATCAAATACATCCTCACCAGTTCGGTTGGGAGGCTTGGTCTGATGGTCTGCCTTACCTTAAAAATGCTTGCCTTTCTTTCTAAGGGGGTGATTCGCAGGGAAGGAACCGACGATGCCCAAGTATTGACCTTTTCAACATTTTTTTAAATATATACTGTCAATGTCCTCAAAACAGTGTGTGCATCATTATATCCCTTATTTGTTTGTCCTGAAATATTACTAAGAGCCGGCCAATCATTGATTGTTTACGAACAATTTGCTCGCAAAGGGAAAAGTATTCCTGTTTGTACTCATCCCACACACGTACAACCCGTTTATTCCACAAAAGCATAAGTTCGTCAACTAAGGGCCTCAGGTACACATCGATGTCGTTGCTAGGCTGCTTGGGGCCTTGGATGAGCACTGGCATCATTATGAACTTTCGCTTCATGCACAACCATGGAGGAAGATTGTAGATACATAGAGTAACGGGCCATGTGCTAAAGACTACTTTCTCTGCTCCTAAAAGGGTTTATGTCATCTTACTTTAAAATGAACCTTAAAGTTTCTTGCGTCCTCCCATTGAACTCCTGGAATTCTCTATTGATTGTTCGTCATTGGACCCATTGGCAGGGTGTCTCAACATATTGTCTACCTTATGGGGCTTCACATGCCCACATAGCAACTTGGCATGCTCTTTGTTTCTAAACAGACGCATCAGGCGTGGTATTATTGGAGCATAGCATATAAAACCCTTGGCAGGTATTCTCTTCCTCGAAAGTTCACCATCAACATCACTAGGTCATCTCATCTGATCTTGTACCGCGAATGCGTGGCATACCGGACTTCACCAAATTCTCATAGACATCCCCACGGTAGAGGATACAGTCATTGGGACATTGCATGTATTCTTCTGGATTTCTAGTCCCAAGGGTAGATGACCTTTTTGCTTTATACGTAGTTGTTGGCAAATTTGTTTCCCCTTTGGAAGCATCTTTTTTTAATAGTCATAACTGTCCAAATCTCTTATCAATATATCATTCTTTGCCTTCATTGCCCAAAAATTACAGTATGGTACCAGCTTTTTTTGGTCCTCTGTGGCAGTCAGGTACAAAATTTCTTATGATCCCCTAGCATGCGATCGAAAATTGATCTTCTCCTTTTCACTTTCGCATTTTCTCTGAGCATCCACGAATGCCTGACCAAAATCATCAGCGGGCACATCTTCTCCCTCTTGCTCTTCTTCAGCTTCCCCCATTGCAATATCTTTAGTGCAACATATTCAGCAAAAATATCTTCATCGTGACATGGTTCTTTGTTTTTGCCTTTTTCCATTATAACCCCGCTTTTCTCCATGGTGTCCAACAAAAATAGTTTGACACGAAATCAGACTTAAATAAGTGTACATGGATATTCCTCAACCTAGCATATTCCTTCAAAAACTTACATAATGCACATGGACAAAGTATAAAACCATCTCACTTGTTTGCCTCTACCACAGTTAAGAAATAATGCACGCCATCAATAAATTCTTTGGAGCGGCGATCAAAAGTTGTACATCCAATGTCGGCTCATCGATCTGCACAATTACACGTGGCATACTATATCAAAATCTCGAACATGACATCCTATGTCGGCTCATCAAAAATTAATCATTAGCGTGGTTCAATTTTAAATTATTAAGATACAAAATAGCCACGTCAGTTACATCACATTAAGAAATTTAACTTATGTAACCCTAACCAAAATATAAAAAATCCCAAGTAGCACTAAACAAACTAGACATAAAATGCATGTCCAACAGATAACAATTTCGTGGGTCAATTCCAACTAAAACAAACGACGCATCATTCGTCTGTTCAACATTCATGAGCTTCATCTGCTGGCTCACTGCTTCATTAGCCGCTTCTTCTGGAAGAGATTTTTGCACGTGTTTCACATATTCTTCCTTCCAGTACCTGTCGATGTTTTACCACCGATAGCCTGCCACGGGGTTACCCGAGACAGTAGTTTGTGCCTCGGAAAATAGTGAAACCTTGGTGGTTGTACACGCAGGGACAACACGGTTTATACTGTTCAGCCCTCGACAAGGTCGAGTAATAACCTTACGTCCAGTTGAGTCGCTTGTTATTGCTCTTGATCGTAATACAAAGTGTTGTGTGTCGCTCTACGTATCGGGTGTTACGTAGTATGTTCTGGCTATTTTTTTGGGTGATACCCTCACCAGCCCTTTATAGTCCAGGAACTGGTCGAGGGTTGCTCTAATCCTACTCGGTACAACTTAGATTCCTAAATTGTGCTTCGGTCTTGTCGTCTTTACCGACTAGAATTCGGTTTCTTCTGTCTGTCTTCCTTTGTGGGGCTGAGGCAAGGAGGCCCAAAGCTTAGGTAAGCCGGTCCATGGGTACCCTATAGGATATCCCATCGACAAGCCCCCGAGCATCTCATGTTTTTTTCTTCAATATGTCGGGTTGCTTTTGAAAGCGAGTCGAGTTCTTTTTGAAGCAAAATCGTGAAATGATCTTCTGGTGTTCTTCGTCTTGTGATATTTATGCACCTTTGGTGCACTCATTGAGTGTAGCCCCGAGCCTCTGATTACTTGGTACAAGTATGAGGATCCAAGAAAAACTTTGTGTGGTATGTATTTCCAGCCCCCGAGCCTTCTCCGAGTTCTTTTGAAAAAGAACTCGGCAGAAGGTTCTGAAATACTCCGCTTCTGTCTGTTTTTGTTCATGAGTAGGTACTGTGCTTTCACGGATGTATGGAATCTTGCTTTCACTGTTTTCTTTGGTCAACTTTTGTTGTTTTCTTGCTTTTTCTTTCTTGTGACTTTTGGCTTTTTGGTGGCTCTTCCTGGTTATATATTGCATTGTGCTTGCACTGATAGCTCAATTCTTAGGGTTCGGTGATCATGTTGCTGAGTGAAACTGAGCAGCCCCCGGGCTTATGCCCGCCTTCTAGTAGTCGAGGGGGTAGAAGAATTCTTGTGAATGGAGTTGGAGGTAGACTAACTCGTCGGTTAGATTTTCTTGAGAAGTTTGGTGTAGCAGGTAGAAGAAGTCTTGTGATGTGGCTTCCATGCCATCACTATCTGTCTGCTGAACTCCGGGCTGTAACCGTTGCCGCTCCTAAGTTGGTTGACGTGGTATGCTCTATCTTTCTGGCCGTGCGGTGCTTGCGTCGAATTCTTGCTGGAAAGGCAAAGAGCTGGAGTTGTCCAGTCTCATTTGCTAGGAGTGGCTTTCTGCCTATGAACCAGGACTTTCTTCAGCGTTAAGGAAGCTCTGTGTTGTTTCACTCTGTGAGTTTTTTACCAAGTGCTGGGTTTATTCTTTGGTAGTAGACATAATCTGTCCTTGGTTTTGGTCTTTATATTTTGTCACTTGTGATCTCTTGTTGTAGATGAGGTTCGTACTGGCCTTGAATTGGTACTTCTGGTTGTTGTATCTGTAAGATCACTGATTGAGTTGTTTTTGGTACCCAATAAGGTCCCTGGTTTATGATTGTCCTTGGAATATTCTTCTAGATATTCTATCTAGTACTCTGATGTACTACTTTTATTGTAGCCGTTTGTATCTCATCAATGTAGTCCTTGTAGAATCTTTTTCCTTTATTGCTCTCTTTATGTACTATTGCTGATGTTGTCCTTTTTTCATGGACTTGGTGTATGTGCACTTCGTTGTTCTTCTATAAATAGTTTAGTATGATTTCCTTGTCACATATCTTCTGTTTTTCCTTGTAAAAGGTCCTTGTTGTATCATGGATATTGTAGTGGGGCGAGCTTGACGAGCCCCCGGGCTTCTTTCTTCTCTTTCTTGGTTGTAATCTATGTGAATGGTGTAGCTCTTGTGATAGAAACCAGTAGACAAGTAGTTTTAGGGTAGGACCAAGCTGTGGGCGGTTTTGAGGCAAATAGTGTAGATCTTGTGATGAGGCTATCACATGTTGCGCTGCCTGATCTACCAGTGTCCTGATCCAGTGCCTCTGACTGTTCTCACGGTCTTGGTTGAAGAAGCATTCCTTGGATAGTCCTTTGCTGTGTCATTTTGGTGCGTGCTGATGCTGATCCGTATGACTTCAATTTGGTCATTACTGTTTTTACTGCGTCTCTCGCTGCCAATCTTGAATGTGCATTGCTTGGGTGTGCATTGCTCAGCTGAGTATTGCACAAATCCGAGTTGTTTGGCTCTGTCTGTCAATATTGAATCTTGGTTCGGCTTGTCCTAACCTCGAATTCGACCGGGTTCTTAGCTACCGACTTGTACTAGCTCCTTTTGGCAGTTATCTGTTTGTAACTTTATATTTAATCTGTACTCGAGACTTGTATTTGAGAATGAGGAATCAAAGAATTGTTGTCTCAATCTTCCGAGTTTTTGTATCTATCTTGCTTGTAATGACCGGGTTCTTTTGCGAGCTGTCTGTGTATTTTGAAAAGGCGGTGTTGTCTAACTGCTTTAGGTTCCTTTCCGTAATTGATGGTATTTTTCCAGTTACTGTACTTTCCGCTGTAGGTAACGCTTCCTTATAAATTTGCCTTTTTATTATCTCTTCTTTTTTACCTTGCGGTAAAAAATTCTTCCCCTTACTTGCAAAACCCTAACTGTCGCCGCCGCTCTAGTTGTCCCTTGATCTGTCGGATGGTGAAGAAAGAACAAGAACAAGAGCAAGACTGATTTTGTGGACGAAGATACCGTGCTGGACCATATAGATAATCCTGAGTTTGTTGAGATGTCTCCCCCTTTACTTGATGATGATTTCGCTTTCGACATTCCTAAGCTTTTTGTTGCCGCTTATTTCAGCAAGTGGGCCCAAGTAAGTTAATTTTGCTACTTTAAAGTTTGTATCTTTAATTGTCTTTGCCTAATATTCTTGTTTTTTTGCCTTTTTTCTTTTAGGCCTTCTTTGATGCTCCTGCTTCATCCCAAGGTTTTTAGGGTTCTTTTATCCTGTTGACGAATATTCTTGCTTTTTTTTTTTCTCTTAACTTTTCTTGTTTTGTTTCTTGTAGGATTTTGTGTTCTGTTGTCCAACGTTGTTTGGCCCCCCCGAATTTGTTGGGGCCTGCCCTTCCCTTTTGGTTTTGGGTTGGTGCCTCTATTTGGGAGGTTCCTGAGTTGAGTCCCCGGGAAGGCTCCGATTTCTTCTTCGGTGGTTCCTTTGCTTCTTCAAGGGCCAGAAAATTAAACTTAGCAAGTTGAGCAATTTCAGAGGCTTTTTTCCCTTGGGAAAAGATTTATCAGTGTTTTCGGTGTTGAACTAAAGGTTTTTTGGCCCTATTTTTTCCCTTCTTTTGTTGTCTGTTTGTACTTTTGTTTTAATTTTTTTTTCTTTGCAGGGAGTCTGTCAGGAATTGATTGCTTCTTCTTCGGAGATTCAGTCGACTACTACTCTTCAGGCTGTTTTGTTTGGGTTCAGCTTGAGTTATCTCAAGCTCCTGCCCCCTTTGGGGGCAGGAAAAAAAACTTTTTCATTGCTGCCCCTTTTGATTTGAAGGATAAGCTAGTGGTAAGTATTCTTATATTTTCCCTAATTTTTGTTTTTTCTCTTTTGATATTCTCTTTTGTAGCTGCTAAACCCAAGCCGGGTGACTTTAAATGAAGAGAAGAAAGATTTGGCTCTTCGTTTTGAGTCTTCAGAGAAAAAACTGAAGCTGTGAGTTTATGATTGTTTGGGTTGTTTTGGGGGCTTTTTTTGTTCTCATTCTTACTTTTTAAATTTGGGTTTGTCTTTTCCAGCTTTTGAAGTCGGAGAAAAGATTTGGGAGTCTTAGTTTTTGGGCGTTAAAGAACATATAATTTCATTGTATCCCTGCTGTGAAGCCTGTCATAGCGTCGTCTGTCATGAAGAGGATGCAAAAGAAGGTTTTGAAGCCCTTTAAATTTCCCTGCACGGGCCCTTCATTTTCGAGAATTTGTGGAGAATGAGTTTGAGCTTTAAAACCCAATGTTGTTTTTTTTGTTCGACCCCTTTGCTCCTGATGTCCCTTTTGGGATCGAACCCCTAAAAGTTCCAATGGACGCCGATCTTTTGGCGAGAGGGGAGAAATTCAAAGCCTAAGTCCAAGAACTTTGTCGCAAGATATTTGGTCAAATGAAAGTTTTTGCCTTCTTTCTTTTTTGATAAGAAACTTTTAATTGTTTTTGGTGTGAACTTGTAAAATACCTGAATGATCCCTTTTTGCTTAATATATTTCCAGGCCGCCCCTAATATTGTGATGCTTTTGTCTTGCTTTGCCCTTTTAAGTTGTTCTCTGATTGACTTGCTTGTCCTTCTGTTTAAATTTACCTCTTTTCTCGATATTTTTAAAACGATTCGAGTTCTTTTTTTATCGATGCTTGTAGTATTGTGCCTCAGCATTAGGCTTTGTAGGTGCTTCTGATTCCCGAGTTTTTTCTAGGTAATATTATTGGGCCCTTTGTGCCTTGATGACATACGGGGGATATTCTTTTCCCCTAAAAGGGTTTTGTCTCTAGTTTTGGCTTTTGGGGTCTTTGTCGTTGCTTTTGAAAAAATTCCCCAGTATTTTTTTAAGTAGTCTTGTTATTTTGGATGGGGGAGTTTCTGATGCGGAGTTTTAATATCCTTTCTGATGTAATAGCATTTTCTTGTTGTCTTTGTTGCGTCAAATTTCGCTACTCTTCAAACAGGAATGTTGTTCACTTTTGCAAGTGAATTTTCTTTTTTTTTCGTCGAGGTAACTGTTCTTCTTTATTGCGTCGAGTATTTGGTAAATTTTCCAAGTCGTCTCTTGAAACGGTTGACTTTTTAGATGTATGAACCAAATATGCCCCCCCCCATGGTGCAAACAGTCGGTTTTTCATCGAGGGAGACTAATGGGTTTTTTTCTACCCCGAGTTGTTTGAAAGTCATGCCGGGAGACTTGTAGATATGTGAACCAGACTGTGCCGCTCAAAGGGGGCAAAGCATCCCGTTTGTCGTCGAGGTAACTGATGTTTTTTTTTGCGCCGAGTAGTTTGATGTCATGCCGGTCGAAATTGTAAAATAAAGTGAACCAGACATGCCCTCATGGGGTAAAGTATTTGGGTTTTTTCGTCGAGGTAGACTGATTTTTTTTTGTTGCGCCGAGTAATTTGATGTCATGCTAGTAGACTTTTAGATATATGAACCAGACTTCCGCTCTTGGGGAAAGCATCGGTTTTTTCGTCGAGGTAAACTGATGTTTTTTTTTTGCGCCGAGATTTTTATTCATGCTGGTAACCCTTTTAGATATTTTGAACCCGGTTGTGCTGCTCATTTGGTGGCAAAGCAGTCGGTTTGTTGTCGATGTAGACTGATGTTTTTGTTGCGGGCGAGGGATTTTGATGTTCATGCCGGGCCCCACGAAATGGGAGACTTTTTAAAATATATGAATTTAGACTGTCTGCTCATGGTGCAAAGCGTCGGTTTTTTCCAGGTTGCCTCACGAAACAACTAAAATTAAAGATGTTTGACCCGTGCCGCTCATGAGCAAAGCGGGCACTTGTCATGCCGCCTCACAAAACGATAGACTTATATATGAACCAGACTGTGTCGCTCATCAGGTGCAAAGCAGTTGGTTTGTCAAGTTGCCTCACGAAACAACTGACTCCAGACAGTGCCTCTCATTGTGCAAATTGCCGGTTTGTTCTTGATGTCTTGTATCTTGTGCTTTTAGTTGTAGAATTTCTTGAGTTGGCTGATTGCCAAGTGTTTTCTTAGTTGAATTTCTTCTTCTGTCATTAGCTCGTAAGTTCCGGGTTGTATTGTTGTCTTGATGATAAAAGGACCCTCCCATGGGCTGAGTAGTTTAATGTCTTCCTTGTTTCTTTTGAATTAGTCGTAGCACCAGATCTCCTGGTTTTAACGTTCTTGGATGCGTATTTCTATCGTAGTGTCTTCGCAAGCCTTGTAGGTATCTTGCATTTTGTATTACGCACTGTCTCTTATTTCTTCGATTGAGTCAATCTCTAGTCGTCTTGTTTCTTCGGCTCCTCCTTCATCGTATTGTTCGATTCTTGGTGATTGTCATATCAAGTCAATTGGTAATACGGCTTCCGATCCGTATACCAGGAAGAAAGGTGAGTTAGTCTGTTGCTCAAACTGATTTAGGTTCTTAAGCCCCATACACTTTTGTTAGTTCTTCTATCCACTTGCTTCCGTAGTATTTTAGGTCTTCATATAATCTTGGTTTATGCCTTGTAATAATAGCCCATTGGCTCTTTCAACTTGTCCGTTTGCCTGAGGGTGAGCTATTGATACATAATCTATCTCTATTCCGCAATTTCTTGCCCAACATTGGAATTCTTTTGCCGTGAATGGTGATCCGAGATCTGTGATTATTCTGTTGGGCATCCCGAATCTATACATGATGTCTTGTATGAACTCTGTTGCTTTTTCTACGCTGTATTTGACATGTGGCTGTATTCAATCCACTTGGTGAATTTGTCTACTGCCACAAATAATGTATTCAAATCCTCCTTTTGCCTTTTTGAGAGGTCCGACTTGATCTAGTCCCCAGCATAGAAAAAGGCCAGACTGGTGGTATACAGATTAGATTGTGTGCTGGAACATGTCATTGCCTTCAAACATTTGGCAATTTTTGCATGTCTTGACTAATTGTTCTGCGTCTTTGAGTGTTGTTGGCCAATAAAATCCACTTCTGAATGCTTTGCCGATTAATGTTCTGGATGCTGCATGATTTCCACAGCAGCCCGAGTGGGTTTCATCCAATATCTGTTTTCCTTCTGTGTAGATACGCATTTCCATAATACATCCAGAACATGCTGCTCTTTTGTATAATTTATCCTTTACGAGGACGTAAGCTTTGCTTTTTATTATAACCCTTGTTGCTTCTGCTTTGTTTCCGGGTAGTTTGTTTTCATTCTTATAATCGATGAATGGTTGTCTCCAATCGCTTTCTATGTTGAGGATCTGCCTTGAGGTGTCGGGTTTCTTTTATCTTGTCTATGTCCATTGGGTCTTCTTTTTGTTTACTGATTTCTTGATTTATGGCTTTGCGAGTTCTTCTACAAATATTCCCGGTGGTACTTTTGCTCTGTCTGATCCCAATTTTGACAAATATCTGCTGTCATATTTGAATCTCTCAAGACATGGTGCATTTCTAATCCTTCGAAGTTCTTTTCGAGTTTCCTTACTTCTGCACAGTATGCATCCATGTTGTTTTTTGGGCAGTCCCACTCTTTGTTTACTTGATTGATTACTACTGCTAAATCTCCATAAGCGAGAACTCTTTTGATTCCTAGGGTGGCTGCTACTTTTAATCTGTGTATGAGTACTTCGTATTCTGCTTCAATATTTCTTGCTTGTCATAATATTTGTAGTACGTATTTAATTGTCTTCCTTTGGGGAAATCAGTAGTATACCTCCTCCAGCCCCTCCAAGTTTCAGAGAACCATCAAAGTACATCTTCAGTGGTCTCTTATTGGTTCGGGTTCTTTTTGTGCAATTTCTGTCCATTCTGCAATGAAGTCGGGTAATATTTGTGACTTGATTGTTGTCCTTGGTTTGAAATCTATATTTAGAGATCTGAGTTCCACTGCCCATTTAGATATTCGACCTGTGGCGTCTTTGTTTCTGAGTATGTCTTGTAACGGGAAGTTGGTTGCTACTGTTACTTTGTGCTCGTGGAAATAATGCCTCAACTTTCTTGATGATATGAGTACTGCATATAGTAGTTTCTGTACGTGTGGGTATCTAACTTTTGATTCCGTGAGTACTTCGCTGATGTAGTATACCGGTCTTTGTTATTTTGTAGGTACGTCCGGGTTCTTCTCTTTCTACGATGATTGCTGCACTTACTACGTTTTTTGTTGTCGTGATATACATCATCATGTCCTCCTTATTTCTTGGTGGTGTCATTATTGGGGATGATGATAAATATTCTTTTAGCTTGATGAAAGCTTGATTTGCTTCTTCTGTCCATTCGAAGTTCTCTTTTCCTTTTAGGAGTTTGAAGAAGGGTAGTCCTTTTTCTCCCAATTTCGATATGAATCGTTGAGAGCTGCCATACATCCTGTGAGTTTTTGTATGTCCTTGATCTTTTTTGGTGGCTTCATATCCATTATTGCTTTGACTTGTTTTGTGCTTGCTTCATTCCTCTATTGCTGACTAGGAAACCAAGTAGTTGTCTCGATGGTACACCAAAAACGCATTTTGTTGGATTGAGCTTCACTTCCATGCTTTTAGATGTATGCATTTTGTTGGATTGAGCTTCCACTTCCATGCTTCAATTCTTCTAAGTCTTCCAACAGTGATTCAGGTTCTTTTGTTTTGACTACTTACGTCATCGATGTATGCTTTAGCGTTTCTTCCAATTTGATCTCCTAGCAAGTTTGTATTGCTCTTTGATATGTTGCTCCTGAATTTTTAATCCGAATGGCATTGACTTGTAACAGTATGCCCCGAAAGGTGTTATAAAAGATGTTTTGCTTTGATCTTCTTCCCTTAATGATATTTGATGGTATCCTGAGTAGCAGTCGAGAAATGATAGTAGCGATGATCCCGCTATTGACTCTATGACTTGATCAATTCTTGGTAGCCCATATGGGTCCTTTTGAACAGTGTTTGTTGAGGTCTGTCTAGACCACACACATACGCCATTCTTTTGAGTTCTTCTTCTCCACCAAAACTGGATTAGCCAACCAATCCGGGTTGATTATTTCTCTGATGAACCCTGCTGCCAGTAATTTTGTAATTTCCTTTTTGATTGCTACTTTCCTGTCTGGTGCAAATCTGCGTAGCTTCTGTTTTATTGGTCTTGAACTTTTATTTGTGTCAATTTTTGTGCTCAGCCAACTCCTTTGGGACTCATGGCATATCTGTTGGCTTCCATGCAAATATGTCTTTGTTGTCCCTAGAAAGTTGGTGAGCACGAGTTTCCTATTTACGTCCAAACTATGCGCTGATTATTGCTATTTTTTTTGGATCTCCAGTTAATAGATCAATCGTCTTTGTGGCTGCTTCTTTATGAGGTGTGAAGGTGCTTGGCTTCTTTGCCGTATTGGATTTCATCCGGGTTTATTTTCTTAACTTTCTTCGCAATGTCTTCTTTTCCTGGTAGTCTTGTAGTTTTTCTGATATTTGTACGGCTTGTATGCTCTCTTTAGATCCCCTTTTTAAATGAAAGAACCCCCCTTTTGTTGTCGGCAAATCGGGAGCAGTAGATACGGGTAGTGAGGTATTGCCATGAAATCATGTTAATGTTGGTTTTCCAAGGTTTGGGGCATAAATAACTGATTCGAAGTCGGCTATTTCAAAATTTTTTGATGAAAACTGGGGTCCGATTTTTGTCGGGTGTTCCAAAGGTGCCCTGGAAAAGGGTTTTTGTTTTGTCCCAAGGTAGGGGAAGCTTTTTTGGGGTATTTATTCCATAAAAAGGGGGGATACCCCCCCCCCCTTGGTTTTTGGTGGATCTTTCCCTTTCATAGTCCAATTTCATCTTCCTTGGGGTGTCTGCGAAGATTATGTTTAACCCTTTGCTCCTCCGTCGATGGTATTTTTGGAAAGACTGCCACTCCTGCTATTGTTGGTTTCCCCATTACTAGGGGATATTAGCCCACATTTGCTGCGTTTGGCCTTTGTTTCCTCTCTTGTAAATTTAAAAATTGGATACTCTGCCCCAAGTCCAAACCCTTTGGGGGTACCCTTGTTTTCTGCTCCCCTGATGGTTCTGGGTGTTTAGCTTTTTCCTTTTTTTAAATTTCTTTTTTTATATGTTCCAAAAAAAAGATTACTCCCTATTTCTTTTTTGGGGTTTTTCTTGAAAATTTCCCCTCTGCTTTCTTGGTACCCTTTCCCCCGATCCTTTTTGTTCTCTGTTTGGGTTTTTGTTTGCTCGGGGTATCCTCTTTCTTTGTAAATCTTCGTTGGAATACGTCACTTTCAACTAGCTTGGGCTTGCTTTAAAGGGATTTTATGTACAGGGAAAGGGGGTTTTTTATCCTTTCTGCTGGGCCCCCCGGTGAAAATTGGGTTGGGCCTTGGAAAAAATTTGGTTATTTGAGTACCTGTTTTTCTGGTTTATGTTGCTTTTTTGTTTGTTGTAGTTGTTATTGAAACCCTCCTTTGCCCTTGTCTTTTGAATTTTCCTTTTTTTGGGTCCGTTCTGTACCATGTTGTCTTGTTTTGGGTTTTTCTTTTGTCATTGGTCTGAAATCGGGTCTTTTATTTTCATAAAATTTTTGGGTAAAATCTGTGCCGATTTTCTTTTTTTCCGGGAGTATCATTTTTTTCGAAAAGCTCTTTTGAAGTCTTCATTGGATCCGGATTTTGTTAAAGTAGTCTTTGAACTGCCAATTTGCTATGATTCCATCCGCAAATTTTTTCTATTATTTTCTCTATCGGTAATGTCATGTATTTGAGCTCTGAGTTCTCCAAATCCCTGTAAAAATTCCCCTCAGGGTTTCTCCTCTTTTTTTTGTTTTATTTTTTCCCTTCTGCCGTCGTCAATTGTGATGTGTTAAAAATTCCCCGAAAAAAAGGTTTGTTGCAAAAACCCCTTCTTGCAAATCCTCCCAATTTTTGGGTTTTGGGAATCTTGGGTTTTAAGTTTTTTTCAAAACCTTTGAAAAGGGCAGGGCTTCGAGTGCCATTGGAAAGTATAGGGGCCTTAAAATGCCCCGGTTTCCCCCTTTGCGAGTTCAATGGGTTGAGAATAAACTTTTTACCCCTTGTCGGGGTTCAAACTTTTCCCGTTATACTTGGAGTAAATTTGCTGGCTTAAATTTTGGGTGGGTTTAATTTCAAATTTTTTAGTCTTCCTGCGAAGCATGGAAATCTTGGGCGGTTGTTCTTGCTTCTCTCCTTGTCCACCTTGAGGTGTGTCATCGTCGGGTTGTTTATTGGGGTCTCCATCTTCCTTGATTGGTTCGTTTGTGATTCTTTCCTCTTTAGTAAGAATGTTTAGTTCTTTCGTCAATTCTTCGATTCTTTCTCTCTTGTATTCCTCATGGATTCTCTTTCCGCCTTATTCTTGTTGTATTCTGTCAATTCCGCCTTGTATTTGGTCCAGATTTGTTTTCTTTGAGTAGCTCGATTTCTCCTTCTTGCTCTAGCTTTGTTCTTTTTCAGCCTTGCAGTCTTGTGATCATTGGTTTCATTGTCATTGCCTTCTTCATCGTCTGAGATATCCCCTTCTGATTTGTCTGATGATTTCAAATCGGGTATTTGTGGTGGTTCTAGATAAGGTTCTAGTTCGCCATGTATATGGTATGTATCTTCCGAGTTCTTCTCGCTTGTTGGCTTCTGTCTTGTATGATGGTCCTCGGTAAAGTCCAGTTCTTTTCCTACTTGAAACGGTAGTTCTGTATTTTTCCTGGTCTTCATCCTTGAGGATTGGTTTGGCCAATGCACGATACATCCTCTAGAGTTGTTGACATGATCATCCCTCTTGGGCGCCTTTCAGAGTTATGCTTCATTGTTATCTTTTTCTGGAGAAAATTCTATCATGTATATGCAGAATTGTGTAGCCCATATAAACTCGAGTTCTTGATTGCTTCCGAGTTTGTTCTTGTCTTTGATTGGAGTTTTAGTTACGTGTTCTAACTTGATTTGTGATCAGCCTTTTCACTGTTGGTCTCGGAATTGCCATATGTTGATGTGTCTCTTTTTCCAAGTCGGTTTCGTTATCCCTCCTCGTCTGCTGTCTGTTGGTTTTTGAAATTGTGAGATTTCGCGTCTTTTGAATCAGTCCTTGAAGATCTTGATCAACTCCTTCTTCTTCTCGGAGTTGGCCTTGAATCTTTCCATCGTCACTGATCTTGCAGATCCATGATCCGAAGATCAATGTTGATTCCGTCGACTTCTTCATCTTGAGGTCGTGGTCCACCAAGCTTTCGAGAAAAAATTCGCCGAAAGCCCCTACCTGGCGTGCCAGTTGTCGATGTTTTACCCCCGATAGCCTGCCACGGGGTTACCCGAGACAGTAGTTCGTGCTTGGCGAATAGTGAAACCTTGGTGGTTGGACACGCAGGGACACACGGTTTATACTGGTTCAGGCCCTCGACAAGGTCGAGTAATAACCTTACGTCCAGTTGAGTCGCTTGTTATTGCTCTTGATCGTAATACAAAGTGTTGTGTCGATCTACATATCGGGTGTTATGTAGTATGTTCTGGCTATTTTTTGGGTGATACCCTCCCTCACCAGCCCTTTATAGCCCAGGAACTGGTCGAGGGTTGTTCTAATCCTACTCGTTTACAAACTTAGAGTCCTAAGTTGTGTTTCGGTCTTGTCGTCTTTACCGAGTAGAATTCGGTTTCTTCTGTCCGTCTTCTTTTGTGGCTGAGGAAAGAGGCCCAAAGCTTAGGTAAGCCGGTCCATGGGTACCCTATAGGATATCCCATCGACAGTACCATCCCACTGAAAATAGAACAACAAATTAAGAACTATAATCAAAATCACTTAGCAAAATGAGACAAACCGAAAAAAGTCAAACGCGATAAAATAGCTCATAAATGCGATCCAGGCACTTGTAGAAGATACGACCCTTATTGGGACCCACCTTGGACACTCGGTACTCCATCACAATCTTCTGCTCACACTCGCCGTACGGAATGAGAGGGAGCTCCGGCCTCAATCGTCCATTTGGAACCCATGAGAGGCGAGGAACCATATGTAGTCGCCATCTACCACTAGCTAGATTAATTTCTAAACAAACTCAATTAAAATGAGCTATCAAGTACTATACCTCTAAAATAAATTCTTTATATATTTCTCTAAATCACTGCCGTCTCATTGAAATTACAACGACAATTAAAACTATAAGTAGTTGTCATCTACTTAGTAGCTAGATTAATTTATTTAAACTAAATTGAAAATCTTATTTTCTAAACAAACTCAATTAAAATGAGTTATCAATCAAAAGTAAACTCTTTATATATTTCTCTAAATCATTGTAGTCTCGTTGAAATTACAACAACAATTAAACTATAAGTAGTTGCCATCTACTCAGTAGCTAGATTAATTTATTTAAGCTAAAATAAAATTCTATATATTTTCTAAACAAAATCTATTAAAATGAGCTATATCAAGCTAAGTAAAACTATTCCTCTAAAATAAATTATTTATATAATTCTCTAAATCACTGGCGTCTCAATGCAATTACAATAACAATTAAAACTATGAAGTCATTTGTAGGTCAATACAAAGAAAATGACATACAAAATTCAAAATACATAATAAAAAACAATTATTTGTAAAGCATGAAATGAAATTGTGATGAAACAAGAGAGGACGAGATTGATAACCTTGCTTAGGAGTGAAGTATGAGTGAAGAAAAATCTTGTGTATGCCAGACAAAGAAGAAGCAAGATCACCAAGACCACCTTTCTTCCTCCTCTCTTGCTCAAGAACACTCTCTGTTTTCTCAAGACCACTGATGTCCTCGCTGTGGCTCGGCGAGGGGAGAAAGAAAGCTATTTATACAAGGGCTTTTTAGTACAGATTAGTATTACCAACCGGGACCAAAGGCCACTCTCTAGTCCCGGTTGATATCTCAAACCGGGATTGAACCTTTAGTCCCGGCTGGAGCTACCAACCGGGACTAAAAAAGCCCTGCCTGCAAAAGGTTGTTGCACGCCTGCCACACTAGCCGTTGAGCAAGACTCTTAGTCCACGGTTGGTACCAACCGGGACTAAAGAACCTTTAGTCTAACGCCGTAAAAAATGCCGAGACTAAAGTTAAATTTGCATATCGTTTAAAGGTCTGTTCTCTACTAATGGAGGTACCATAGTAAAGGCTAACTGAAAATTTGTTTTCGGTATATAGTCAATTGCTATTATATATCATGTCTACGACAGGTTTTGCACTGCACACGCGTACAATTTAAGACTGAGATGAGGCCACTAATCAAGCCTCAATTCTGTCCGCGCGTTGCTAGGTTGTCATCGTCATCAGCGGGCTTGCACTAGCACTAGCAGTCGGCGACCAAATTAAAACCATGCATGGTAACCGCAGCCACCTTATGTGCATGTCGATCCATCCATCGCACACGAGATAAATATCAACAGCAAGCGACCAAGGCTGTGTGGCTAGCTACTTGTGCATATTTATTATCCCGAAAATCCACACGCTACTTCCCCTATATTTATTTTAAATATCACCCCAACCTGTTTTTTTTTTCCGTTTTTAGAGGGAAGGGTTTTGAAATCCCCAACTTCCCAAAAGGGGAACCCAAATTTTTCCCTTGGGCAATGAAAAAGGGTTTTATAGTGTTTCCCTTTTTTCCAACCCCTATAATGATCTCCCGGTCCCCCAATTCCCCCCGTTGTGAAAAACCCCCTTTTCCCCAACCCCAACCCAAATTTTTTTTCCGTTATTGGGATCACAAACTGGACCCAAATTAATTTGGCCCTGCCTACCTAAAAACACAATATAATTTTTAATTTTTCTACAAAAATTTTTTCCAAAATTTTTCCCGGAAGCGGTGGGATCTTATTAAAATGGGGCCCAAACTGAAAAATTCTCTATAAAAAAAACCCGGGGTTTTTTTAACGTTTTCAAAATGAGTGGTTTCCCGAGGGGCTCCCCCCAAAAATTACTCACCCCCGAAAACCCCCCCTTCCCAGAATAGTTAAACGCCCCTGGAGGGGGTTTTCCCCCCCTTTCTCAAAATTTTAAAACGCCCCCCCTTCCCGCCCCCCCGCTTTTTAAAATTTAAAACTCGATTGCCCCTCCCCTCCCCCCCCCCCTTTGGGGCGCGGCGCGCAGTCTTTTGGGCCTGCCCGCCCCCGCCCCCCCCTCTTTCCCCCCCCCCGCATGCACCCCCGGCCTGCCCCCATCCGTTGGGCCCTCCCCCCCCCCCAAATTCGCCATGCAAATTTTTGGCCCCGCGTTTGCCTTCCCCAAAATCACCAGGCAAAACAAAAATTTAAAAAGAGGAAATTTGCAAAAAAAACCCCCAAACCCTTTGGGTTTTTAAAAAAAACCTAAAATCCCCTCCCCGGGTCCAAAAGCCAAATTTAAAACTTTTCAATTTTCTTCCCTTAGAGACCCCAACCCCCAACCAAAAATTTTTAAAAAGGGGCCCAAAGGGGTGGAAAAACCTAACCCCCCTTAACCCCACCCCCTTTGGGTTTCCCAAACAATCCTTTTCCCCCCTAAACGAAAATTTAAAAAACGGGAAAAAGGGAAAAGGGAGTAAAAAAACTTTTTTTCTTTTTGGAAAAAGGTTTTTGGGGAAAATTTTTAATTTGGGGAAGGAATTTTTTTTAAAAAAAAATTCCTTTAAAAAATTAAAAATTCATAATTCTTTTTGAGGAAGTTGGCACCCGGGGGAGCATTTAAAACCAAAATTTTTTCTTTTAAAAAAATGAGAAAAAAATTAATTAGAAAAAAGGAAAAATACTTTTCCCCCGAACCCCATTTTTTTCACAATACTTTACTTTTCCCAAAAAAAAAGTAAACAGTTTAAAAGGGTTTTTTAAATTACAAAAAAAGGGGAAAAACCTTTTTTACACACAGTAAAAAGGGGGGTACAAAATTTTTCCAAACAAAACTAAAAAAATTAGGGGCCTTTTTGCTTTTTTATATTTTTAAATTTAAATTCCCATATATTTTCCTAGTTTATTTTTCCCTTTCCTTCTACCCTTTTTTGAAAGGCCCCTGCTCCCAGGTACAGCAAAACAAAAAACAAATTTTTAAAAAAAGACTAAAATGTAAAAAAAAAATCTTTTTTTTTTTTAATTTCTCCCAAAACGAAGGAAAACGTTTTGGGGTTCCAAAATATTTTTTTTTCTAGTATTTTAATTGCGGTCAAGAATAAAAAAAATTTAAAAACCCCCAGGGGGTTAAAATTTATCGCAGGAAAAAAGCCGCTTTTAATTGTGTTTTTAAGAATTTTTTGGTCCTAAAATTAACAGCAATAATATTGACCCATTTTTAAAAAAAAGGAAGCAATCAAATCCCAAAGGGCGACGCGGCCCCTTCAAATTTTCCCCCAAAGGGTTTTTTTTTGGGAAACCGAAACGTTTAAATTTTTTAAAACCCGCCACGCCCCCCTCCCCCTTTTTTCCCCGGGGAAAAAAAACGGGCCCCCAAAAATAATAAAGCTTATAAAAATTTAAGGGGGCCCAAAATTTAAAACTTCCTCTTCCTTATACATTCACTTTTTGCCCCAAATTTAATGATTACGACGAAAATTTTTTTCCCCTTTGGCAAATCCCCTTTTTCTCCCAGCCCCGGGGGAAAGGCCCCAAAAAACAAAATTTTTTGGTTCCCTTTTTATGCAGCAAATCAGAAAATTTAAAATTTATCTCCCCCGACAAGTTTCACAGGGGTGGACAACCCCAAACAAGCTCGGGGACTTCGACGAAAAGAAAACCTTGGCCACCCCGAGCACTGACCCCGCTTTCCCCCAAACCAGGCCCCCCCGGGGGCCCTTCCCCGCCCCAAAAACCTAAAAACACCAAAGAAAAAGGCCCTTGGGGGCCCTGGGGAAAAAACGCCAAAAGGAAAAAAACCCCCCGGGAAAAACAAAATGTCCAGGGACCCCCAAATTTGAAAAAAAAAAATGACCCCATCCCAAAAAAACCCCTTTCAAGTTTCCCCCCCCCATCGGGGTTTTCAAAAAAACCTTTTTGGGGCGCCCGTTTTTTTTCCCAAAAACCCTTTATTTTTTTCGGGTTTTTCTTAAATTTTCAAAAATATGATCCTGAAAAACCAAAACCCCCCATTTTCCCTTACAATAAAAACCTGGGGGGACAAACGAAAAATTTTGAAAGTCTTTTTTTTGGAAAACCCTTATGTTTTTCCAATCTTAAACCCCCTTTATGCACTTTTTAAAAATTTTAAAGCAGGCAAAAAAAGGGGCTTTAATTCACCGGGTTTTCCAAATTTTTCCGGGGAATTTTAATGGAAAACCAACTTCCCCTTTGGGTGAATTTTTTCTAATTTTTTTTTTGGGTAAAGCCTCCTTTTTTCCTTTTTTTGTTGTTTTTGCAGACCCCAAAGGGGTTTCATTTTTAAACCAAAGGGAAAGGGTTTTTTAAAAATTTTTTTTTTCCCTTTTTTCCCGCAGTCAAAAATTTCCTTCAAACAAGCGCCGAAAAACTTTCCCCCAAAGGCGACCCTCCGCCCACCCCAAGCTACGTTTTTCCCCCGCCCCGGCCCCCAAACCGGGTGGGGCCCCTAGGAAAAACCAAACCTCCCCGGTTAAAGGGGCGACCAGCTGAACACCCCCGAGGATGACTGGTGGGCTCCCCCAGAAGAATGCAACTGCTCGGGGACTTGTTGGTTTATTTACTCGCATATCCCCAGGACCTTATGGCCTCCGACCAAAGACGGCCCAGCCGCGAGGCCTGCGGCACGTGACCAACCCCCGTGCTCGCCAACCGACTCCAAAAAAGTCTTGCTCGCCAAGGAAGATCCTAGTAGATAGACTCGGATCCCTTTCCATGGGGAACCGATTGTAATCTGTTAGGATATGAGGAATTGTAACCCTGCTCTCCCCCCTATATAAGGCGAGCAGGGACCCCCTCCCCAAAAAAAAAACCTATTCACAAACCTCTCTCAGATCATCTACGATCTTGTAACCCTAATAGCAAGATCAATCCACCACCAAAACACAGACGTAGGGTATTACGGCGATTTTCCCGGGCCCGAACTGTATAAATCGTCGTGTCTACGCTCTTGTGTTACGCTTGATCGCCGTCGCCACAACCTCTGCCTATAATCTACTACCATAGGGTACCCCGTAGGTAGACAAAACGACGCATATTTCAACGAAGATATAATTTGGTGATATATGGGGGTGTATCGGATACCGAATTCTACTCTGCTCCTTGAATACAAAATACATACATCTTTTTTTGGAACTTGGAACTTTTGAAAGAACTTGGGCTTGCTTGTTTTTTTACTAAGAGGCGGGCATCTAATACCCATTGTTTTGATGGGACACTTGTCCATGTTTTACCCCTCTTTATATTTTTTTTACAACCCCAAGTCTCTTTCTATAAAACGCTTTTGATAGATGATAACAAGGAAATCTTTGGAGCAGTTATATTTTGGGGTGATGGAATATATCGATAGGTGGAGAACTGGATATTTTTGGTTGTTTACCCCCAATAGGAATAGAGCATTTTTCTGTGGATCTAAGGGCATATATGGGGATGCGTACTTCTAGATAGAATAGCATATATGATGAGTGTACATGATCTTGATTTTAAAACCCATGACAATCCTGAGGTCAACAGAGCTTGACAAAACTCAATGCAATACAAGCAGTAAATATTTAGTGAAAGTTTTCCCTAATCTACCAGGCATGTATATATGGCTGTGGTAGAATTCAAGCTCTCGTCATATAAAACTGATCATGTAATATTTTTAATTTTCAAAAGATAAATTCTTCAAACTCTAGTATTGCTAGAACAAAAAAATAGCAGCTCAACTTTATCATATCATACCATCAACTACCTAAGACTTAGCTCAATCATTCGCAACCCACAAGTCTCAGGTTCAAGTAAATTTTATGTCAAAACAATTATATCTAAAAGTCGGGAAAAATTAAAGGGCTGAAAAACTGGTAATTGAAAGGAATTACGACAGAGAAATTATTCATCATTTCCAAGACAAAATTATGTTCTAGACTTTTTATTGACTCTAAAACAAATTAAAACACACATCCTAACTTATATTATATATATATATTTTTTATTTAGGGCTCTTAAGACTTTTACAGACATAGACCTTCTGTGCCCATATGTTTTTAGCAATTTCAGATTTTCTTATGATATCATGGTGAACCTTCATGTGTTCCAAAATTTTTTATTTTTTCTGAATATAAGTAGACTCGATAAATGCAAAAGATATACTTACCTGATAACTGGGGGATGCCTCCCCAAATGGATGTTTTTTTTATAGTTGCTTTGAATGATCTTCGAAAGTAGCCCCTCTTTGGGTCCCCCCTCTTTAGTGTTTTCAATCCCATGGTTATACCCGACAAAACAAACAAAACTAGGCTCCATTATGACAATTGGGGTTTGGGTCAGCCAAAAAAGTAATTAATATTTTATGGCTATTTAAACTTTAATATGCTAGAGGAAATTAAAAATTTATCTTTTTTTTAATTTTTCTATTTTATATGCAAGCGAAAAATAAAAAAATATTTTTGTGCCTCACTAAATTTCCCCTTAAGGGAACCATAATTCTCTCACAAAGGGCTTACAGATTTTCCCTTTTCAATGCAAAATTAATACTCATGGTAAAAGATTATAATAAATATAGGAATGAGAAAAATGAGGGAAAATCTTTAAGTGATATCAGAATCAAATTTAATATTTTAATGATTGGGGCCAAGGATTTGTTTAATTTATGAAGGTGATTATGCAATGGATGATAAAAGAAAAACAACACTAGAAATTTCGATTTAAATAAACTAATGCATTGAAAATTTAAAAATCAAAATTTATTTTATGTTGGAAAAGCCCAAAATTAAATTTTGGGGGTGGGAAAGGGGGGAATTAAATAGCAAAACTTACCGAGTTTACCTTCGGCCCCAAAGGGTTTAGAATTTTTCCTCGATCGGAACTCTTCTGGGTTTAAAAAATCTTCAAGGGGTTTTTAATCCAGAACTGGGTGTTTTTCACCTTGTGTTAATTTTTGATGAATTCTTCTTCCCCCCCTTTTTTTCTAGGTTTCCTTTTTCATTCATTTTTAAGGGTTTACTTCTTCTTTGCTCTTTAGCTTTAACTCCTCCTTGGGGGTACAACTTTCTTTCCGGGGATCTTTTTCTTATTGTTATTGGCTTTTTATCTTGACTTTCTTTGGGTAATCTTATCCCTCCTTGGTGGCTTGTTTCATTTGGCATTGAGAGCGATGCTTCCTTGTCTTCTCATAAGTTGTGTGGCTATTGAAGTAGCAATACGTCTTCTCTTCAAGAAATTGGTAGTCCTCTTTTGATATGAAGATGATTGTGTTGGTGGTGTTGAGGAAAAATCTTCCTTGAATAAGGTGGACTCCATCTTTATCTCCCATGAAACCATGAAGTCGGTGGGAACATAGTGATGATGTCTTTGTTATTCCCTCCAGAAATTAGAATGACTGGTCGGCTAGCTGAAGCTCTACATATGTCTGGTAGATTGGCTACCACAGACACTGTGTTGCCACTTGATCCAATGTTGCAGAATGTCTTGTGGATGTACTTTCCTGATTTGCAATCAATGGTAGGTACTCCTGGATCATCCAGCTTAGCGAGGTATTTGATAGAAGGAGTTGGCCATACCCTCAATCAATAGTGTCTTCTCTTGGTTGTTGAGCTTTACTCTTTCTCCTTCTATTGTTAATGTTTTACTTCCTTGTAGCAACAGCTGTGTCCTCGTAGATGTACGACCGAGGATGAGTAGGAGCCTTGAGTGTATGTTTCTTGAAAGTGAACCTCTCCTTCTCATCTTGATTGGGAAACAGATCTTGGCGTTATCCGTGTAGATGATGGTATTGGCTGCTCTTAAGAATGGGCGCCCAAGATAATGAGGGACTTCTCATCTCTGTCTATTTCTCCAATCACAAGGTTTACTGGTACGAACGAGTGCCCAACTCGTATGCTGATATATTAATGGAATTACCTTGGGGTAGCATAGTGTCTGATCTGCAAGCTTGACATGATGTTGACACTTGCTCCAAGGTCATAAACAGCTTCTTCAAGAGTGTAAGCTCTAATGGAGATTGGGATGATAGGTCTTGAATCTCCTATCTCTATTGGTTGGGTGTCATCCACCCATGCTCTTGATGGCATGGTGAAGAAGTGTCCTGCTCAACTAAACAAGGCAAGATCAAGTGCATGGGCTCTGTTGGTGGGCAAAACCAACAGAACCAAAGTTTTATTCATTCTTCTCTAGCCTAAACACATCGAGCAAAATTGAGTATTTTTTTTTAACCATAACATGGGTGAAGGAATCAAAAGATAAGTATGAGTGTAGCACTTTTTTAGCCCATATGGTTAAATTTGTGAGAACAAGAATGTGGTACGAGGAACAAGGTTTAAAGAACTAACATGTTGAGGTTATGAGGTTGGATCAAATAATGTTGTAGCTCAACATGTTTTAGATATTTATTTATGTGAATACCAGAATCAAAGAAATGCTTTTAGAGTGATGATTACTTACCTTTAATTTTGAAGAATGATGGTGTTGTAACACCTCATGGAGCTTCCTTTGATCGGCTGGTTGAGCATTAATAGCTTGTCTCCTTTGTTCCACTCCTCATCCTTGTTCCTCTGATCTTGTTGGTCTTTTTATTGTCTTGTTTTGAAGTTTGTTCACCTTCCTCTTCCATGGATTGAGTGGTTTAAGGTTATCCTTGTCTTATCCTTGCTCCATGGAATCATCTTTTGATGATTAGTTGTGTCTCTCTTGTGAAAGTTGTTGAAGCATCATGTGTCTCTCTTCATCTCCAATGTGAGTTTCTCTCAGGACTTTCCCAATTTGATATTGAAAGTTTTCCTACAGGGGTTAGTCCAACAAAATATCCGATATCTACTACAACATACTATCAGTTCAAAAATCACCTAGACACCACATCTAATTTGGACTTAGGAAGACATTTTAACCTAAGAACCATGCTTAATTTAAAATCCTTTCGAAGTAATATCCAAATACCTTTGATTTAAACTAAACATCATGCATAATTTAAAAGATATATGAAAATTCTTCAAACCTAGACATATACTATAGCAACAAAGGTAGCAATGAAAGTATTATGGAGATTTACTCATGTGATGATGAAAGAGTAGGATGTTTTTTAGTAGTTGAGCATGCCTTAAGGTAGGTACAACTCAGATGATGTAGCAACATGGCAAAAGATGTTTGTATGATGGGTTATCCCCCAAGCTTGAATTTTGCAAAAATCAAGATTGGATTAATGTAATTCAATGTTGCATGATGATTGGTTAGACATACCTTATGCTTGTTATTCCTTCATTCTTTTTGTTCTATACCTGGAAAGGTTAGTGACCAAAATAACCCGAAGGAATATAATCAGATATTACTATGTTCGTTTCACAAGTAGGCAACAAAAAGGGTGAATACTCATGTTAAGCTCTGAGAGATGCTTATTTTAGGACACTAAACATGTCCTATGGAAACCTTTCAAGATGTGTTTTTAAAAAACGGTTTCCCCTTCTTTACCTATCTCAAGATTTACACAAAAAGATCTACAATATTTTATGATAGACATACGCATCAACAACCACCCTGAAGACTCCATAGTGATTTTGGTAATTGATGAAGCCTAAGTACTAACCTATCTCTAAGTGGTTGAGTAGGTTTAGTACACCAAGGTGAAGTGAAGATGACAAGTGATGGAGCAAGGAGGAGGCTAAGGAGAAAGAAAATCAAAGGCTCACACTTGGAGAAGAAGAGAAGAGGAGGAGACCCTAAGAGCTATACAAGGCAAAGGTATAAGCTAGGGCTTTTTGGTTTAGTGATCAAGACACCTAGTGGGTGTGATCACATTTAGGATAGGTAACCGTACATTACGGGAAAATATTAGGGGTTAAAAAACTACGATCCAAAAGTTGATCAAAATTGCATGCATTAAATCCTAAGAAAACCCCCTTGAAATCTTGATAAAATATGCCAAACACATCCAATTAGTAAAACCCCTTGGTGGGGCACATGAAAAACAAGGAAAAAAAGAAATGAATTCAAATCAAAAGATCCCCGGGAACATTTGTGGGCCCCGGGACTATAGGGGGTCCGAGGGCCTGCCCTGCCTGGCACCAAGCAAAACCCCGGACCAGTGGCCCCGTGGTCGTGGGGCCCCAAGGGCTAATGGCCGGGCCGTCAAAGGATCATAGAATTTTAAAGAACGCGCCCCAGGGCTTGGCGGTGTGGTCCAAGGGGGGCCCGAAGCTCGGGTGCTCCGCTGAAATTGAAAGAGTCGGGGGAGGCCCCGGACCAGACACATGGCCGGTTTGGACCAGTCCGAGTGTGGTAAAAAAGGCAGGTTTTAAGCGGGTTTGGTTAAAGCCAAGGCAAGGGCGGAGGGGGTCGGACTACCCTTTGGGGATATGGAAAGGGTCCAGGGTTGTGTTCCGCGCGCCAACGAAAAAATTAAAATTTGGCGAAAAACGGGGCGATCAACGGAGGCGCGGACCGGGTTCTAGGCCACGGTCAAAATTTTCAGGCTGGAAAAGGGCTAACGGCTATTCCTTTGAGGGGGCATAAAAGGGGTGGGGTGGTTCAATTGCTCTTTTTCTCTTCTTTTTGCAACACTTGAGAAGTTTGGAAAACACCTCCCACCATCTCTTAGTCAATTGATCATCCATTTGAGAGTTGAGTCCAGTCTTTTTGCATAAGTGATTTCATTTTAGGGGGCACTTGGGATTTGACCCCGCTGTAGTTTCTTTTTACCTTTGATTGCCATGCCCTTTTTGGACAAGCGTTTTGGGATTCAGAAGCTTGGAATTGTCTTCTGACCACAAGGGGTTTGTGATTTTTGTCCCTTCCCCCCGCGGGAATCGTAAAGGTAACTCTAGGGGATTGCTAAAGCTTTGGGGCCCCTCATCTTGTTTTTGGGTTGGCGGCCCCCTAAACTTTTTGGCGGTAAACCCCATTAGCGCGTAAACCCTCCAAGTGAGGAGGGGACACAACAAAAAAAACTTTTTGGCAAACTAAAAACCCAAGTGAAAAAACAAGTTAAACCCTTTTTCATAAATGTGTTGAGAGTTTGCTTGGGTTCCTGATTGACTCTTCCTCGACACGGGCAGAAAAATCCCCCCCCTCTTCGCATTACCTATTCAAAATTGTCTTTTAAATTAGGTTGTGCCAAAGGGGGCTACTAAAATTTTGAGTAGGCTTTTAGTGATCCAGATTTCTTGGGAAAAAAATTGTTGAGGGGCTTTGCATCCCCTAGTAGGCTAGTGCAAGTCGGCTTCGCCCATTGCTATCTAACTGTTTTGAATTTTTTTAAGTTTTATTTAGGCTATTCCCCCCCCCTCTACCCCTTGTTTAGGACCTTCAATTTTCAAGCTTGGGACACCATTGATTTTCTTAAAAAACCTACGGTGTGATCAGGCTCAACAACAACATGAAGAAGCCCCCCTTTTTTGAGGGCCAAACTATGGCTTTTGGAAAGTCAAATACCGCCATTCAAGTAAAATTAGGGGAAGGTTTGGCTTGTGGGGACAAGAATTGAGGTTAAAATGAAAAGCTCCCCCGCGGGAAGAAGAGAAGCTTCAACACAAGACTTTTGCCTTATTGTTTTTTAAAGGCTTTGTGAAAAGGGTGTTTGACAAATAAAGAATCTTGAAGTGCCATGAGGTTTGGGGAAAACTTTGGGATTTATTGAAGGTACACAACCCGCAAGGGGGCCAAAGGGCAAATTTTAAAGGGAGAAGTTTGCAAGTTTCAAATGAAGGAAAAGAAAAGTGTCAAAGTTTTTATGGGCCCCCAAAGTTTTGGGTAAATGATCTCACCTTTTGGGTGAAAAATTTTTGGGGCAAGGACTTCTTATAAGTTTGAGGTGCTTCCTCCTCTTTGAACTCTTTGCCTTTTGTAAAGGGGTGTTTGAACACCGTGACCCCCAATAAGCTTGGGATTTGAGACCGGATGCTTACCGGGACAACAAAGAAGAAGATGTAAGAAGGGGGACAAGAAGGATGAGAAAAAAAATTGGCATTCAAAGTCATTTCCACACAAGAGCAAGGAAAAAATAGCAAGATTAAAGAATCTATAAAAAAGACCAAGTGCTTGAGTTGAGAAAAAAATGACTCCTTGTGAAAAATTTTGGGAATTTTTTCATGAAGAAGAAGGCCCCAGGTGCAAAAAAAAAGAGGACTTCCCAAAAACCATATAAAACCCAAGGAATGCTTCAAGTGGGAAGCTTTGATCACTCATTGTTTTATTTTTCCATAAAATAGGACAAATATGTGATGATCACAAGAAGAGAGGAAAGAAAGTAAAAGCCCCCCTTTACAAAAGAATAAAAGGGGAAAACCAATGTGACATTGAAGTGACTTTCTTGTGGTGAAGATGTATCAAAAAAGAAACATCACCAAGAAAAAGGTTTTAAAGTATTGAGGGAGAGAAAAGATCTCTCTACTGACACCCATCTCTGCTTCATGGCTAAGCCCACTAAGGACTTCTCATGATGAGAGTAAAGGGGAAAAGTGAGAGTTAAGTGAGGATGGGGGTCCCTCCAAGAAGGAGCTCAGGGACATGCTTGAACAAGCTAAGGAAAACATTGACAAGAAGAGGAAGGAATGAAAGGGAAATTTGCGAAAGGCCAATGAGGTCTTGAGCAAAACCTTGATGGGCCGTAGCAATGAGAGGCAAATAAACCCATGAAAAGCAGTGAATCTACACAAAGCTTTGAAAGAGCTCATTCTCCCTCCTTGACCAAAGTAAAAGGGGGGATTGTTCAACATGGACAGGGAGTTACTTTGATATTCTTGAGAATCCTTTATACTCCAAATTTTTTGCCCCCACAACCCCCTCTGTAGCACACACTTCCACTCCTATTTCTCTTTTATGGGTTTCATTGTATCCTCACTAATGGGGGAAAAAAAGAAACCCCAAAAGGGGGTTACAAACCAACCTCCTTACAAAGGCTTAGGGGTGAGGCCCTCTTCTTATGTGCTTGGGTCCAAAGAGCATTCCTAAAAAATAGGGATTTTGGGCTTCCCCCCAAAGAAAGCAAGGCCGTTTGCCCCCACAAGACCGTTTTGTGAAAGGGCACTAGTAGGTATTGCAAGAGTTGCAAGCAATTTGGGGACTTTAAACAAGGTTGCATGAACAAGAAACCCAAAAACCCAAAATGATCCCAATAGATGATTTATCAAAGCCTTTCCCAAAGGGAAAAGGGTTCATGAAGTTTTTTTGCACCATGGGTGGGCTATAAGAAATCCCTTTGGGGACAAAAATCCTTGGGAAATAACCCTGGAGGACCCAAGCAATTTCGGTACCAAAAAGAATTTACTTTTGTGGTAAATACAAAACCCAGGGAGGCTTGGGTGCTTTTAGTGGGGGCCTCAAAACTACCGGGGTTTTGAAAAATGTTCAATCAATCAACCCCAAATTACCATGGGTTTTTATAGACCATTGGTGACAAAGGAAAGGAAATGTGAAAAGGGCTTGGAAAGATTTCTATCCCAAGGGCTTAATTTGCAAGTGCTTCTATGGGAAAAGGGTTTAGTTTTAATCTTTTCGGTTGCCCAATTTGTGATCTCGGTTTCAAGGCATTTTGGGTTTGGGGGATGTGGAAACATTTTGGGATGGGCTAAATGTCTTCAAAAAGGGTTTAGATATGAAAAACTCTATCTTGTTGGGGTTTAATGCTAGTGGAAACCCCCCTCCAACATGTCTTTTTTCAAAATCTAGCTTTTTGGCTAAGGGATAGAAGGCTGGACTGGTTGCATGAAGCAAATTGAACAAGCTATCCAAAACATGGGCTAGTGAAGGGCGAAGGGTTCACAATTTAGAAGGACAAGCTTTTATTTTTTGTCCAACCCGGGGAAAACAAGTTGGCAACACCCCTCCAAAGAAAGAGCCTCATGAGTACAAGCAAACTTTTGAGTATTTCATAGGAACTCTTTGGGCCAAAAACTATACAACATGGTGGCAACAAGTATGGATTTGTGAAGTGGATGACTTCACAAGATACCATGGGGATTCTTTTGATGACAAAGGGGGACACATTTTATATCTTTAAGTCCTTTTTCAAGAGATGCCATAAGGTTTGAAAAAACTACAAAAAGTTAGAATGACAAAAGGGTGAGTTTTAAGAACCAAGGTTGAAACTAGGATGACTTGGGGTCAACCATCAATTCTCTCCAAAGAAAAACCCAATCCAAAAGGGATAGTTTAAAGGGGAAAAAAAGAACCTTGATTTAAAGGCAAGATCAAGCAGTGGTACAATGTTGTCTTCCTTTTGGGCCCAAAACTATCAACATGGCTTGCTATCTAGCAACCGTCTCTTTGTCATGGAATGCTTGAGAAAACCCATATGAAAACCTTGAATGGAAGAAATCCAAAATTGCATCTTTAAATGTTTGGGGGGCAAGGCAATCTTGAAGAAGGGGCAAGGGAAGCAAGTTTTAGAAGAAATGTGATGAGGGTTTTTACTTTGGGGTTACTCTACACTAGCAAGGGCTTTTAAGAGTTTGGAATCATTTGGGAATTCTTGAGGAAAATGCATGTGTGGGAAATTTGAATGAAACACAAGGGTCCAAAATGAACAAGAAAACTTGGATATGTAGAGTGACAAGTTGGCAATATAAAAGATATGGGTTTTGGGACTTTAAACCAAGACAATACAAAATGAAGATGAAGATCAAGGCCATTTCCCAAAACATGGAAGTGTGGGTCCCAATCAAGATCAAGCAAGTCTAGTGGGAAGCTCAAGTACAAATTCAAAATCAAGCAGGGCCATCACATCTCAACCGAAGTCAAGATGTTCACCTGCAATTACTCAAACCCCCCAATATTTTCAAGAACATTCTAGAACAAGTTATTGGGGGCATTCAAAGGGGTTCAAACAAATCCCAAAATTGGGTTATTTTGTGAGCATACCTTTTTATCTCTCATTTAGCCAACCCAAAATTGAGGCTTTAAGGGTTGGATGGGTAAATTCATGCAGAAGAGCTCAAAACTTCACAAAAATCAAGTTTGGGAACTATGGGAAAACCAAAAACAAATTTTTGGGAAAAAAAGGGTGTTCAAGAACAAAAACCCGGGTCAAATGGGAAAAAAGGGAGAAAAAAAGCAAGCTAGTACTCAAGGACACTCAAGTAGAGGGTCTTGACTTTGGAGAAACCCATGACCGGGGCAAATTAGGGCAATTTGAAACCATTGGCCTTGCTTTTTCTCACAAACATCAATCACAAAAGGATGTGAAGAGGCTTTTCCCCAAGGTACTCAAGAGAATTATTTTACAACCACCGATTTGAAGATAAAAAAAGCCAGCCATGTTTTACAAGCTCAAAAGGCTCTTTGGTTTGAAGAAGCACCAAAACAGGAATTAGAGGTTGAGAAGCTTTCCCCCTAAAAGGGGTTTAAATTGGTTTTTTGACACCCCCTATTCACCAAAAGATTAAATGATTGTTTGTCTTGTAAACTATGTGGATCATTATCTTTGGGCAAAAAATCAAACTTTGTGAAGAGTTTGGGGAATATGGCAAATGAATTTTAAATGTCATGATTTGGGGGAATTTTTACTTCCTTGGGTTTAATCAACAAATGAAAAAGAAAATTGTGAGTCAAAGGGAATACATCAAAGAATGATCAGAATTTTTGAAGGAAGGGCATTAGTACACCAAATTTGGGCTAATGGAAAAATTGGATAGAGACACAAGTGGCAGAAAAGGTTTGAGCAAAACTAAATTTGGGGCCATGTTGGAAGCTACTCATGTGCTACATCAAGACCCGGATCTCATTTTAGTGTTGCAGGTGCAAGAAATTTAATCCTCCTAAGAGATCATTAAAACCCCCAAAAAAAAATTGAGATATTTAAAACTAACAAGATGTTGGTTGGGGGTTTCCCCAAGGGTAAAATTTTTAAAAGGTTTGGGATTTCGGACTCCGAATGGGGGTTTTGAAAAAGGTTGATGGAAGAACTGGGGAAAACAGCAACAGGGGGGAAGATCATATCCCTTAAACCAAAAGAAGAAAAAAAGGTGGCACGGAAAAACCCCCGAACCGAAAAAATTAGGAGGGGGGGTTGGAAAAAAATTTTGGGGTAAGGGGCCCCCTTTTAAAGTTTAAAAGGAATAAAATTTTTAAAAAGGTTCCATTTAAAACAATGAAAGGCTGAATTAAACTTTAAAACGGGTTTTTTGGCCCCGGGGAATGACAGGGGGGCCCAAAAAGGTAAAAAATTTTCAGAGGAAAATTTGGAGTTTTGGGCAAGTAATGGCGGTGGGCCCAAAATTTTCCCAAAAAGATTCGGCAAGTGTCCTGCGGGGGGGCTGACCCCAAAGGGGGTTGGGGGCAAATGATCATGCGGTCGGTTATTCGGGGAAAGGGGGGGTTTTTTTCCCTTTAAGAAGCGAAAAAGCGGCAAGCAATAACCGATCGGCAAGAAGCCCCGAAAATTAAGGCAATAAAGCCCAAAAAGGAAATTTAAAAAGTTAAAGATGTCTGTTTCCTTGATTTTTTTAAACCCCCGTCCTTTTCCCCCAAAAGTCATGACCAGGGTTAAATATAAACCCTTGGCCTTTAAAAAAAACTTTTCCCCAAAAAAAACCCAAAAAAATTCAATACAACCCCCCCTTTCCAATTTTGAGTCCTTTGTCTGTCCGGGGTTTTTCGGGGGAGCCATCGATCCGTCACCCCGTAAGTCCAAAAAACCCCCTTGTTATCATGTCTATATCATGGGGTTTTTAGTGTTGATGCAATTAGTTTGTTTGTTTTCAATGACCATGGGGGGGGCCCCCCCTTTTTTTACAACAAGAAGTCTTTGCTTTTTTTTCATTTATGAGAAAATTTACGTCGACAGACTTTCTAAAAATGTTTAGCAAAAAAAGATTTTTTATCGGCTCTATTTTTTTGGCAAGATCTATAATTCACTTTTTTAAATAAAGTTTTGCATGTTTTTAGATATTTTTTTTTTAAAAACCCCCTTTTTTTTCCCGATCTAGTTTGATATTTTTCGGTTTTATTTTTTACCCAAATCTATTTATCCTAATAGTTTTTCATGTTATCTCTACAATAATGTCCTTTTTTAATAGCCGAATTAGTTTTAAACCTTTAATTTTCTAGGGTTTGCGGTTAACATTTTAATTCTCCCTTTAAAATTTTTAAAAGGGTATTATCGGGGCCCGATACAAGTTTTTTAAATTTAATTGTGTTAGCTTACTTTTTTCCCCTTTATCAGGGGCCCCCAAATTTTTGGGTTGCCAAGCTTGGGTTTTGCTTTAACTCACATTAGTTAGATTCTTCACACGTACTTTTCCATGCATGCATGTTCCCTTTTTAATGCTTTACGACTTATTTTTAAATTTTTCCCCAATGACAAAAAAATTTTTTGGCAGACAATTTTTAAAACGAAAAGTCTCATAAGTGTCTTCAGGGCTGTAATATGGAACTTTTGGGGCTAAACCCCTTTTCCCCGTTTTGTATCAAAAGTTTTTTAAACCCCTTTTTGTTTCAGGCAAAATGAGGGGGGTCTCCGGTTTTTTTTTTGAAAAAAACCCGGCACCCATTGAACCCCCCCCTTTCCGGTTGCGTGTGTTACCCCAGTGCGTCAAATTTTGTGCAACACAAAAATTTTTCAGGGGATGGGAAAAAAAAAAACCCCCAAAATTTTTAAAATGCCCCAATTCGAAAATAACCCCCTTAAAAAGTTAGGATGAATTTCCCCCGAAGACCTGGGGGAAACGGTCCACAAGCATGTGATGGTTTCAACAAAAGGTTTAAAATTTTTTTTCAAAGAATTAAAAGGGAACAAAATTTTTTAAAAAAACAGTCGCTCCCAAGGCTCCCCCTTCCCCCATCAGATGATTACCCCGAAGAGGGGATGCCGGAAGCTGAAAAGGTGGGGTTTAAAAAACAAGAGGGCACTAGAAAATCATCACACGATTTTTTTTGAAATACCTTTTTTACTCATGGTAAAATACTTTGGGGCCCTTTACCGATAAATATTTTTGGGGGAACTGCTGGCCCAAAAGAAAAGGCCCCACATTTTCCATGTACCAAAGCCCAAAGGGGAAAACGCTGAGGATAGTGGGGGGCCTGCCAACCAAGATGGGTGGGGTTCCCCACCAAGACAAAAAACCCCCAGAATTAAGGGGCCCGCTCACGTTCGTGATCGGGGAAAAGTCCCCCAATGGGTTTCAAGGTTCCCTACAGCGAACGATTGAAAGAAAAGTAGAAGGGTATCAAGATTTTCCATTAAAATCATTGAAAACTCCCCAAACCAAAGGTTTTAAAAAAAACCCGCGGGTTCCCCTTTTTTTAAGGCAACCCCGGGGCTCCAAATTCAAAATTGATTTTATGCACGGGGGGGGGGGCAATTGTTTTAAAATCATTTTGGGGTTAAACCAAAAACCAGTTTCCAAAGCTCCCCAAATCCCCTTAACCCCGTGGAAAAAAGAGGGGGACTTCCCCGGGGGAAGCCCCCACAAATTTACCAAGTTTTCGGGGCCCGGGATATGCACCATAGAACCACCCATCATGATGCAACTTGGAAGAGGCGTCTCAGATAAGTTTGGGGGGTTCAGTATTTCCATTGCTCTGACAGGCCGTTTTTCCCCCCCGGGGTTTTACTTTCCCCGGGAAAAATTTTATTGGTACGGGGGAGAATAAGCAAAATTCCATGCATATTTTTTTCAGCACTAATGAGAAAAAGTAGTTGACCTTTGAATTGAGGCAGAATTTTAAAAGAAAAAAACCCCAGGAAAATCTCCGTAGTTTAAAAGAAACTAAAAACCTCGTTTTCCTTTTTAAAAATTTCCAATGCCCAAAATTTCAAAGGGGTGGCAAAAGACATGCACCCCCTTTTTTTAGGGAGAAAAATGTTCGGCATTTGGGTTTTTTATGAAACCCTTTGGGCGTTTTCGAAAGGTTGGGGGATTGAACATTTAGAAATCAAGGGTTTTAGGAAGAAAACCCCATTCCAGAAAGGGTGATGGGCTAACGGATGTATAAAATTTTCCCCGAAGTTACGACACGGATTCTGTTAACAAAAAAAGGAAAAGCAAGCAGTGCAGGGGGGGTTTCGGGGAACAAGTTTGGGAATCGGGGGTACGAAGAGATTACAAGAAGAACAAAAAAGAAGGAAGAGCATCCTTGGGGGTCCCGTTTTAAGCATTCGGGAATAGGCCAAAGGGTTTGTAAAAAATTTTGCCCTGAAGCATGACAAGCGGGAAAAACGGCCCGGTCAACGGCCCGGGCCCCTAAAGACTTGGACCTTTCCTGAGACGATCAGGTTTAAAAATAGGCGCTCTGAAGATGCAGCAAAGTTTCCCCAAGGAGTGGACCATTATAAAAAGGCGCTGGGGAGGAAGAGCACCGGATAGTGGGGGCAAAGACATTTTTGCCCACCGGGTTTTTAAAGACCAAAAGGAAGTCACTTAAAAAAGGACGGGGGCAAACCCCCGCTGAAAGAACAAATATGGTCCTAAGAGAAAACCCCAACACGGGGCCATTTGGTGAACTGCAGGCTTTCTTTTACCTCAATTCAGGGGCCCCCCCAAAGGGGCCCAAAACAAAAAAAAGGGGGGTATTCAGTTTTGATAACGAATACAAAATCGAGCCACTTGCCCCCCGGGGAGTTTTCTAAGCCCCAAGCATAAATTTTTAAACCGTTTTTTGGAAAGGAAACAAGAACCCGACCAAGATGTTTTTGAGGGGGGCTTCCATCAATTTATCCCCTTTTACCACCTTTGGGGGTTTTGGGGTGACTAATAACTGTTGAAATGCAGGTGCTCGGGGCTTTTTGCAATCCTTCAACCCCGGGCTAAATGTCAAAATTAAGATTGGGTCAAAAAAAATTTGATTACACCCTTTTTTGTCATTTTGAAAGGGGCAACCTTACCTTAGGAAGAAAAATAATCCATCTAACCGCATACCCCTTTAACCATGCAAATTCTCATTCATGGTTGGAGATGTTGAGGTTTTTTATCTGATTCGGGAATGTTTTCCCAAAAAGAGCCTACCTACGGGATATGAGGCGTCGATTTCTTCCGGGAAATTGGGGAAACAGGTCCTGGAAATATTCAACAAGGCCCCAAAACCGACCAAGCAGTCGGCTCTAAAGAATTTTTTTAAGGGGGGAAACCCCCAAATGGGAAAAAAGGGGAAACGGGATGGTTTATCGGGCCCTAACTAGAAGAAAAAATTTTGGGGTGATTTAACCAAAGGCCCTGTATATGTTTAAATTAGACCCAGTATAGATTTAAAAAAAAAAGACTTCAAAAAAATTTTTTTTAAAGGATTGTTTTGCTTGGGATTACACAGAATGCCTAGACTAGATCGTTCTATTGTTGAGCATCAATTGTCGATTAAGCCCGAGTATCGTCCTTACAAACAATCTCCTTGGAGGATTTTCAAAGGAGGTACTGGCCGATGTGAAAAAAGATGTTGAAAGATTGTTAGAAGCAAATTTCATTCGGCCATGCAGGTATGCAAAGTGGATTTCAAGCATAGTTCCAATGTACAAGAAGAATGGAAAAATGAGGGTCTGCATTGACTTTAGAGATCTCAATAAAGCCACTCCAATGGATGGTTACCCAATGTCGGTTGCCGATTTGCTTATCGATTCAGCGGCTGGTTATGAAGTCATCAGCTTTATGGATGGTAATGCTGGTTATAACCAAATCTTTATGGCAATAGAGGATATTTCAAAGACAGCCTTCCGATGCCCTGGTCATATTGGTTTGTTTGAGTGGATCGTCATGACTTTTGGTTTAAAGAATGCCGGTGCAACTTATCAAAGGGCCATGAACTATATTTTCCACAGTTGATCGGCAAAATCGTGGAGATCTATATTGATGACGTGGTCGTCAAGTCTAGAAATCATGAAGGACATTTAGCTGATTTAAGGAAGACTTTGGAGTGCACTAGGAAACATGGTTTGAGGATGAACCTGAACAAGTGTGCCTTTGGGTCTCGCTGGTGAGTTTTTACGATTTCTAGTCCATAAAGGAGGATCGAAGTCGGTAAGAAGAGCATGGAAGCAATAGACAAAGTTGTCCCTCTAGCCAATCTACAGAGTTGCAATCACTGCTCGGCAAGATTAATTTTGTAAGAAGATTCATATCTAATTTGTCAGAGAAAGTTTTGCCTTTCTCTCTACTGTTAAAGCTTAAAAAGGATCAAGAGTTTGTATGGGGTGACGTACAACAGAAAGCTTTTGATGAGATCAAAGAGTACATGAAGGCGCCACCTGTGTTGGTACCTCCATATCTTGATAAGCCTTTAAGTTGTACGTGGTGGCCGATAACTTGACAATAGACCGGCCCTTATGCAGGATTTGAAGGAAAAGAACGAGTAATAGCTTATCTTAGCCGAAAATTGCTAGATCCCGTGACAAGGTATTCGGCTACGGAAAAGCTTTGCTTGTGTGTGTATTATTCATGTACCAAGTTTTGGCACTATTTGTTAAATGCTGAATGCATGGTAGTTTCTGAGTTTGATGTAATAAAACATATGTTATTGATGCCAATTTTAAATGGAAGGATTGGCAAGTGGATTTTAGCTTTGTCAGAATTTGATTTATGGTACCGTCGGCAAAAGCAGTAAAGGGTCAAATTATTACCAATTTTGTTACCCAACATCGTGATCCTTCTTCTAACATGATAGGTATTGCACCTTGGACTTCATTTTTTGATGGTTCATCTTGTAGCAAAGGTGGTGGTGCTAGTATTCTTTTGATTTCTCCACGAGGGGTGATTTTTAAGTATGCCATCCCTATTGAATTTTATGTTACTAACAATCAAGCAGAGTATGAAGCACTGCTTAGAGGACTTCGACTTCTTGCTGAAATAAAAGTCGTTGCTGTTGAGATCTTTGGGGATTCTGAGTTGGTAATTAACCAACTGATCGACCAATATGAGTGCAAGAGGGGATGTATTAAGGGAATATTATGAAGAGTGCCGAGAGCTTTTGAAGAATTCCAGGTAGCAACCTTGCATCATATCCCTAGGGGGCATAATGAAGAGGCAAATAAACTGGCTCAAACTGCTTCGTGATACCGAGAGATCAAGAGATTAATGCTTTGGATGACAATCAGGTAGTTGATGACTGGAGAAAGGAAGTTACCGACTACTTAAAAAATCTATCACAAAAGGTTTCCTGAAAACTTAGATACAAAGTTCTTAAGTTTGTGCTCCTTGATGACCAGTTGTACTATAAATCCATAGATGGGGTACTCCTCAAATGTTTGAGTCAAGAAGAGACCAAAAAGCTGATGTATGAAGTGCATGAAGGGATATGTGGTGCACATCAATCGCTTACCGAATAAAGTGATAATTAGGAGAACTGGTTATTTTTGGCCGACCATACTTGAAGATTGTTTTGAATATTACAAGGGTATCAATATTGTCAGAGATTCGGTAATATTCAGAGGGCTCCAGCATCGGCTATGAACCCAATTATCAAGCCTTGGCCGTTTAGAGGATGGGGCATAGACTTGATTGGTCAGATTCATCCTCCTTCTAGCAAAAGACATAAGTTTGTGCTATAGCTACAGACTATTTACAAAGTGGGTTGAAACTATCCCTTTAAAGAAGGTTACATCAGAAAACATGGTCAATTTTGTTAAGGAGCACATAATTCACAGGTTCGGATTCCTCAAACTATAACAACAGATCAAGGAACTCAGTTCACTTCATCTGAATTTTGTGATTTTGCTGAAGAAATGAGAATGAAGTTATACAATTCTTCTCCTTATTATGCACAAGCTAATGGTCAGGCTGAAGCATCAAATAAGATCATGATCAAAATTATTCAGAAGAAGATTGATGAGAAGCCAAAAAAGTGGCATTCGGTTCTTAATGAGGCTTTATGGGCTTACCGAATGGCTTGTCATGGTCTACTCAAGCGTCTCCCTACGAGTTGGTTTATGGACATCATGCTATGTTACCATGGGAGTTGCAATCGGTTCAAGACGAGTTACATTGCAAAACGATTTGAGGAAAGAAGATTATAAGGATCTGATGATGGACGAATTGGAGGATTTGCATTTTGTTCGTCTCAAAGCGTTGGAAAATATTGAAACAAATTACGTGTTGCCAAATATTATAACAAAAGGTCAAAGAGAAGCAATTTGCAGAAGGAGATTTGGTTTGAAGAATATATTGCTGATTGGACAAAAGATAAAGAATTCGGCAAATGGTCTCCAAATTGGGAAGGACCTTTTCGGATAGTAAGGTGTGCGCCTGGCAATACGTATATTCTAAAGACTCTACTGGGAGAAGAGTTGTCTAGAGCTATTAATGGAAGATTTCTTAAGAGATTTCATCCCAGTGTTAGGGTTGGTGCACAAACAGACTTAAGGAGTTTTGTGCACAAATAGCTGATGTAGAAACATCGCCTTTAGCCGAGAAAAATATTCTGAAAACTTGGAGAATAACCGACGTGGTATGTGTCACCTTTAGAGCAAAAAAAATAAACACAATCGACTGAAGACAAGTCATGTAGTTCAGAAAGCGTTCTTCAGATCACAGATGGTATTTCACAGGATAAATGATTTTATAGAGGATTCCTAGATACAAACTACTCCTCAAACAACTTGTTGAGGATAGACTGGGTGTCTGTGACTTGAGCAAGGACGGTTGCATGATCCTCATAGCTCTCCAGAAGATCATCAATGTCTTCGACATCTTCTGGGGGCACGCCGCCAAGAAAACCAACTGGCATGAAGGAGAGGTCTTCACGCCGCTGGGTGGACATTGCCGCCAACCCCAAGGCTACGCCATGAATGGCGACTTGGTTGATACGGCTATCCGCATCATCAAGGCGTGCTTCGGTGGTTTCTCCCTGGGCGTTCACCTTGTCAGTAACCTTGTTCGCCGCAATCTTCAAGCGCTCAATCTCTGCAGAAAGCATTGAACAAAAGGAATGCGAATTGGGTGAACAAATAGGAGTCAAAAAGGGAGTTCGAGCGCGGTTATTTTTGCTAACCAGTAATGGCATCGCAGAGCTGCTTCCGCTGGTCCTCCCATTCAAGTTGGTCAATGTCGTATTGTTTGGAGGTCTTCTCCAGCTCTTCTCGGGCCTCATCCCTTTCGCCTTTGAAGGTGACCGCCTCCGCATGGGTGTAGGGGACGTCCATGGCATCCGAACCCGAATCCAAATCCCAGGGGTTGGAGTGGTAGGAACCTGAGGACCCGGAGGGAACGGATGACGGAGTCCCTGGTTGAGTTGCTGTCACCGAAGGGAGAGGGATGCTCTGACTGGTAGAGATAACCCTGATTTTGATGAATGAGGGAAGAAAATCGAAGCTTGAAGGATGAACAAGAAATACAACCGCAAGGGACAGGAGATCGATTCTCACCCGCGTCGTCAACAACGCTGCACTCGGCTTCCCTCGGCTTCTCCCTCGGCAGGGCGCTTACCGCGGTCGTGACCTCTGGCCATTGCTACTATGGAGTTTAGGGTTCCCTCTGGATGGATGTAGGCGAAGAAAGTGAGAGACGGAGACGAAAGTGTTTGACTCGAACTATTGACAGGGACAGAAGAAGGAAGGTTTATTTATAAGCCGAGTGAGAATACCAAATGACGAGTTAGGGTTTTTCCCACTCGGATGGGCCGTTACTGGACTGGGCCAGGCTCGGGTAAATCAAGAATCACTCGGCTATATCCCTGAATCGGGAGGATCAGAACGATCGGTTATTGTTCTGATCGGAAAGCTAAAAACAAATCGGCTATGTTCTAATCAGGAAAATAACAAAGTCGATTATAGTCTCATGCAAATAGAAATATATAAAGATGAAGAGTGGAGACATTCAATTGTTCAAGGACGAAGTGTGCTGGCTTAATCTATTACAAGTCGTATTTCTACTAGCTCAGAAGTTGGCTAATGGCATCTAAGGCCTCGTCCTGATTTGGCTAACATTGTCCAACACTTTTCGGTCTTCATTTTTAGAGCTCTTGATGCTAGACAGCTTTGCTTTGAGTTGTTGATCTTCTTTCAGGATGATTGACATTTTTGATGAAGTTGCTTCTATAGAATTCGGCAAATCTGTCATCTTGGCTTCATGAGACTGAATTTTGGCATTCCGTTCAGTCAGTTGAGCCTCTAATCTGATTTCTTCATCATTCATGATTTTCAGCTCAGACTCCAGAGTCACCAATGAGTCTTAGTGGCTTGAATTTGGGAGTGCAAGGCTTTAGCTTCCTGCTTCTTCAGAGACCTGTTGTTCTGCAAAACAGTCCTAGAGGCTATGTTTTTATTTGCCCTCTTCACCATAGCAAAATAATCATCAAGGTGGGCTACAGATTCCAGGGAAGCCTTAAGGACAGGTGGAAGGTCTTGGTTGATGAGCTCGAGGAGATCTTTTATCTGATCTGAATCTTGGACCAGAGTGTTGATGTCCTTGTTTAGCAGATTAGCTATATCCTTCAGCCGAGCTTGATTTTCTACTGACAAAGTCTGCTGAGAGGTGGCTTCTTCACCTTTTTCATTGATGTAATCACCAACAGTGAAAGAATAGCTGGCAGTCGGTTTGGTGGTGTTCTTAAGAAAAAGAGAAGTGTTAGTCGACTGGAAGAGTATGTTAGAAGAATAGCTTAAGCCAAGATGTTATCTATTGTGTTGATTGATCATCAAGATGAGCTGTATCCTAGTATGGTTGAGAGCTTGATTGGAAATCCATGGATGGTGAGCCTAGAGCTAGACCAGAAGAGTGCTATCCTGCTAGATTGTCTAGAATTTTATCTATTTCCAGTAATGCAGATGATAAGAGTATAAGGATAGAAAATAAGATGTCATAAAAAGAGGAAGAAATGATTAGCCGAATGATACCAATGTGTTTGAAGGTTTCATGAACATCTGTACTTTCAGCTTCATGAGCTTCTGTATCTTCGGTTTCATGAGTCTCTGCATCCTCAGTAGAAGCTTGAGGAGGAATATCTACTGTTTTTGAGATATTACTTGATCCTAGAATTTCAACATGTGGTTGCAACAAAAGGTGATTAGTATGGAGGCAGTCAGAGTTGTTACTGAATGAGATTTACTGCTAGATAAAAGATTCATACCTTGGAAGATCGTTTGACTTTCTTGGACCTTGTTTTTCTGGTCACATGAATGTCCTCAAGTATCTTCCTTTTTCCCGCTCCTCCTGAAGGTGCATTGGCCAAAGCTGCAGGGATCTTTATAAAAGTTGCTAGAGTTGGGGCATCAAAACCCAAGACAGGTTTGGGTCCAGCCAAGCAGTACTGAAGTGCTTTGACAGGGGGAATGGGCTCAAAATCCTGTGTATAATCAAAGGTTAGAATGGGGAGTGAAGTTCAAAAGCAGATAATAGTAAATGCAGTGGAGTTACCTCACTGTCAGAGGCGAATTGGGATTACAGATCTTGGCATAGAGGGTACACTGGTGTGTTGAAGATGTGATTGTGCCACTCTTGCCACCAAGAAGCAAAAAGGGAATGAGTAGTATCTACTAGCCCAAATGGAGAAGGTTCGTATGATGGCAAATCTCATCCAAGCTCAAAGACCTTTTTAGCTTCTATTGCATTTGTGATCAGCTCCCTGAATCTTATGGTTGTCGAAAAGAAGGGTCTTGGGGCAACTGTCCACATCCTAGTTGCCTGACTGCCATATTTGGATAGTAGAATTCATAGGTGGATTGCACTAACCTCCCATGATGGAATTCGGCTGGCAGGATACAGGGTTTGATGAAAGAATTGAAAATCTCTGTGGACACCTTATCAGAGCAGCCAGTTTCATAGCTAAATTTGCAGGGGACAGTTAGATTATCATTCTCTCTATAAGGAAGCCAAAGCACATTGTCAAATCCCTTGAAGAACAGCTTGAAAAGATGACCAATGTCCATATCAATGCTGATAGAAGATGATGCTTCTCCATAGGTTTGACAGTCCTTGACTTTTGTTGTACTGCCTTTAGCATAATTAAATGAAGGGACACTCAAATTGTGAAGGGGCACCAACATTATCTGATGCATATAAAGTTGCAACCACATCTGGATAAACCACCAAGGGCCACTCACACAAGAGATCTCCTTACCATGGTACATTTGAGCTGTGATCTGATGCATCATGTGATAAACAGATCCTAGAAGATATTTACCCAGAGGGATTAGGATGCCTGCAACTAAATCCTCAGCCATCGTCATGTGATTTAAGGTTGGCTCATTAGATTTTCCACAGAAGATGAACCTGCACAGCCACATGTTCATGAAGGCCCTGCATTCCTTGTCAGAAACAGCACCAGATGCTTTCATATAAGTCTAAATGTATCCAACCCATCCACCTCCAGATTTAACAGCTTTCTGGCTGCTTTTACTCTTGTACTTGAAAGGATATACTGACTTTGACACATTTAAGCCAGTCATCATGAATACATCGGCTAGAGTAAAAGTCATCATGTTGTGGCCGAAAACAAAAGTGTTGATAGCATCAGACCAAAAGTGAGAAACTGCTATCAGAAGAGATTCGTCTCTTGGCATTTCTGATAGGGACAATTCTAGACAATGGCTGATGTCTTGAGCGTCCCAGTGGCTGCTACTCTTCTCCAGCATCCTCCGGTACCATTTTCGCCATCCGACGATTGGGGGAAACGGCCTGGTCTTGAAGGTGTTTGGCCATTGGTTTGGCGGGGTGACTCCAGACTTGAAAGGAATTCTTGAGGTTTCTTTCTCGATGGTCTCAGTTGGGCCAGGATCTCCCATTGGACCAAGAAGGTAGGAATCGGAGTGTGCAGCATAGGGAATCAGAATATGGTTCTTGTATTCCTTCAAAGAATAATGGAATCGGAAAAAACGAATGAACCAGGGGAAAAGCAGGAGATCAATCAACAATTACCGAATGCATGGAGGTGAATGAGACTTACCTCTGGAATTTCATCCTGGGTAGCCATTGAAGAGTTGAGGTGAATTCAAGAATGTGCTAAAGCTTGAATTTTTGAGTGGCGGCGGCGGAGTTGAGCAGTGTTGACCTAGAAGAAAGGGAAGCTTGTAGTCAATTTCAGAATAAAACAACTTTTATCCCGAAATCGAGGGGGCATGTAATAACACTGGATTTTGGCACGCCTAGGAAGATGACAGGTGGGCCAATGCGCAGTAAATTTGCAGAGGAAAGTGTTCGAAGCGTTCGGCAAGTAATCGTGCGGTCCGCTAATTTCCAAAGATTCGGCAAGTGTCCATGCAGTCGGCTGATTTCCAAGGGTTCGACAAATGATCGTGCAGTCGGTTATTCTGAGGAAGGGCAGTTTTCCGTTGAAGAAGCGACAAAAGCGGCAAGCAAAAACCGATCAGGCAACGAAGATTGCGACAATTAAGGCAATAAAGACTACGAAGGAAATTAAAGTTAAAGATGTCATATTTTCCTTTGATATTTTTATAGGCGTGTCCTTTTAGGACTCATGTCATGACCAGGGTATAAATATGAACCCTTGGCTATTGTAAAAACTCTTCACAACCAATTCAATACAACCGGCCCCGTGCCAACTTCGAGTCCTTTGTCGTGTCGTCGAGTTCTTCGAGAGGAGTCATCGATCCGTCGACCTCCGTAAGTCCCGACAACCTTGTTATCATGTCTAGTATCATGCGGTGGATTTAGATGTTGATGCAAGTAGTCTTGTTTGTTTTCAATGATCGTGCGGCGGATCCTTGCTTGACAATCAAGAAATGTTTATAACTATATTAAATGTTGACGTTAACCACCGTCAGCAATGTGTATGGTGGTGGTGATGACAATGGATATGTAATAGTGACCAAAATGTGACAAGAACTCGAAACTCTAAAAGCCTAACCCTAAGACCAGCAACTTGACTCAACTGATGCAAACCAAACTCAACAAGCCTGAACTAATCAATAGTAGTAAAAGGATCAACATGTCTATGAGATTATGGGAAAACAAATCTACTATTTTTTTGTTTTTTCTAGACTATAGATAAAAAAAGAAACTAAATTCTCTCACCTATGAAACTTTGCTCTAAATACCACTTGATGAGAGTGTGGGTGTTCCGATCTTTCAGTGGAGATAGATTACTTCGATTTGACTAGAGTGATGTTCATGATCCGACTATAAATGTCCAAGGATGCTGCACCTTAGCGATTGATTAACCAATTCCAATGGTTGCTCACAATCTTGTGAATCACAACCAACCAAACCACTAGGGTTATTCCTACAAGCAATCAAAGAACAAGTAAGAACAAGTAGTCAATTGCAAATAGGAGATGAAGGTTCAGATCTGAATCACAATAAGATGGGGTTTGAATCGAGTAGATTGGATGGTCTAGTTGACACATGCATCTACAAGAAAGAAGCAGTAGCTAAACTTACATCAAAATAAAACCCTAACTATTTGTGCCGGCTGTAGATGCATTTAAGTAGAGGGGAGGATGACTACAAGGGTCCTGGGGTCGTCCTACAACCCTAGGATGAGTATCTAATAGACTTAAGTTGATACATGGGCCATCGGCCCAAAAAGGGTGACACAGGACCGTTGGTAGAAAAAGTCTCAGTCTTAAACTATCGACTACAGATGAATCTTATAAGGTATAGGTATGATTTTAGATCCATTGGAATGTAGACTTGATAAGCTTTCCAAATAGTGTTAGAACGTCCCAATCGGAGTCCGTATAAAGTCGTGGCAACCGACGCAAGGTTGGACTCTTTTGAAGTCTGATTTCAACTCCAAAACGTGTTGGACTTGGACTCTTTCTTTCCTTTGGACCAAAGTGACGTGGTGGCCTAGTGGAACTACAAGAAATATGTTGATTTGGCATGACATCTAATCAAAAGGTCACTAAACTGATCCATTTATAACATTTGTTGTGGAGAGATTTCAACTTAGTAACATAAGTAAATGTAAGTTACAAAAAATGTCTTAAAGGTAAGGTAATGAAATTCTATATTGTGACAATATTCTCGTGTCATAAACACCCATTTGCAATCGACATGACAAGAGTGGTGTGTCATAATTTATATTTTACTAGCAAACATACCCGTGCGTTGCAACAGGAGAAAAAACTAAATGTTAATTTTTTCATCGTCAACTCATTGTATTGCTATTTTCCAAACTAAATATATGGTCTTTTATATTTCAATTTGATTAGAATTGAAATATCTATTCATCTATTCCATCATGAGTCATGTCTCTACAAAATAAAAAAACAAAAAATGTCACATTTAATTTGGAGCGACCATTCTTAGATTTTGTATTGATTTTTAATTTTAGATGTATATTTGAGAAACAAATGAGGGATACTCCACAATGATAAAATTAATCTTTATACTTATGTACCATATTTATATTAAAATCATATATAGTGCAATGATATGTATTAAAGATGAACCAATAACACCTTTTAAAGAAGAGTAAACAATATTTATGCCAAAAAAAATTCAGCGTAGGTATCAAATAAAGTGAAAGAACAACTTAGTAGTTAAAATAATGTTGAAAGACCAATAAATACATTTAATTCTCTCTCTAAACAAGTATCGACACATGTGCCTCTAGAGAGGACACGCCTTATATCATAGGACAAGAATAAAAAGTAATTATGACTTATATCCTGGGACAGAGGGAGTATGTTGGTTCTCGGTTATATGTTCAGAATGCATGTCCGAATATGAGTTTGTTTGTTTTCAGAAAGTATTGTCAGAAATGTGGATCTGAAATAAAACGTGTCTTTTGTTTTTGTAATCGAGAAAAATGAGCCCTAAAAAAGTGGTGTAATAAAAATAATTTTTGTGCGGGCTCAGTCTAAACACACCGTGGGCTAGCCCAAAAACATTCATTGGGCTGAAACAAAAACATCCGATGGGTTGGGCCAAAATAAATAGAGGCCAGTCTCAAACAATAGGCTTGGTATATTAGAAACATGCTTGGTAAATGGGCCTAAATAGGCTTGAAACGGAAAATGGGTCAAGCCAAAAAATGAGCCATATCAATGGGCTTGGCCCATTATAGGACTGCTTGTTATGTGGCATGGTGAAAGAAATTGTGACTTATAACCAGTTGTCATAAATCTTTATGACACCAACATCTAAACGACATAAAACATGGTTTAAGGCGCATGGTTTTTGACGTAAGCTTTTTCATAATAGGATGTCATAAATATTAATTTATGATATAAATTGAAGATATTATGACATAGCCTAAACGACATAAACTCTAACATTTCTTGTAGTTGGAAAACGTTAGGAACACATGGATTTGATCCCCAATCGACTTCATTAAAAATCTATGTTTTTCATATGTAATCTAACCTTTCCTTGATCTATGTAAGCAATTTTGAAAATGAAAGTATACACACTTCGTAGCAGCAATTCATCAAACCTATCAATTACAATACTCATATAGAATGGTTGCACCTTTGGTTTAAAAGTGGTTAACATGGTCATATCTGAGCCGGTGATGTTGTCATCACCTATTGTGATAAGCCACATCATCATCAGTCACCGGATAGAAAAGGCACAGCGAAGCAAAGGAGAATTAAGGGCTTGTTTAGATGTCTTTAAAATTCTAAAACTTTATAAGATTCTCCATCACGAATCTTTTGAGCTAGTTACTCTGTTGTTAAACAATAATTGCTAAATACAAGTGAAAGTGTCATTTTTTTCAAAAGTTTTTACATCTAAACGAGGTCTTATCCTAGCTACATGTACGGCTAAAATATCTGCAGTTCTCCAGTATTCGTGTCTGCTGAGTCAGTGCCGAATCAGAGCCCAGAGGATAAGGCGTGCACCTCAGCCTGACCTGTGCTTCCTTGCATTGCGCTCTACCTCTACCTGGGAAAGCCTCTCCAGCACAATGCCATGACATGCATGCGACTCCACTTGCTGCTCAGAGTCTGATATGATCGCCCCACTCCAGCAATAATGCACGGATCATCATTTTCATTAATTAAACAATCTAAGAAAACGGCGTGATCGTCGGTGGGTCAATCATGGAATTCGATGCGCCCTCAATTAGGCTTGGTAACCGCAGAACTAATCAAAGGTCAATTGGAAGCAGCACCTGCAAGTGTGCCGAGAATAAAAGTAACGTTTGATGATGCTCACATGGAAGCCAAAAAAATGCTACTACATGGATTTGGAAGCCATCGTCCTGGCCATTTTTCCTAGCTCGCTGCTTCCATGAATGTACACGTTTTGTGCAAGTTGGCTAGGAATAGTCTCACTTCAACGCTTGAATATATTCTAGATAGCTTTAACTGGTTAGTAATTTGATTTATCAATCCTAATATTAATTCAAATTTATGCAGGACAACTAGCCGTAATGCAAGTTTTGTCTCCCAGTCAAGCTTAATTATTTTTGTTATTCACTACCCTATACATACGGCCTCGAGGAAACGTATCTATCCTAGTTAGAAAGTCATTATTGGTACCACCACATCAACAACATGAAGCGACAACGCTATCTAATAATTTATCGCAAAAGGAAATGCCCTTACAGCAACTTGCCTTTACCTTTTCTTCATGTTGTGACTCGCCATGCCATAGCATCAACTCCAGTGTCATATATAATCCAAGTCGCCTGGCCTAACACTTTTCCACCCTAACAGCGCAACCAAATAAAATGGCTTATGCCCAGTGAGATGCAGAGTCATTTTTTTCTACCATTTGTGCTTTCTCCGTCCATCAAAAGATATCAAGAGGCGCCACCAATTATAAAAATTAAATTTCAGTACACCAGCCACCAAAATCTCATGTATCATATTTTACCTCTTGATGGACTGCAAAAGGCTCTTTAAAAGAATTTAATTACAAGTGCAAATTTGCAAAATGACTTGTTTCCAAAAGCTACAAAGTGATTGGATGTCGCAAATCATGTATTTATATATGAACCATGTTATGCTATAGCCGGTTCGTATATGATCTCTCTTTTTTTAATAATGCTTTCTTTATACCACTCTTGTTTATTAATATACATATTGGATTTCACTATGTCAGGCAATACAAAAGAGATACCTTAACTAGTGATTGGGAATTGAAACTGTTGGAGAACGCGGTTGGCTACTCGCTAGCACGAATTAATTATTTTATAAAACAGTATCACTAGGTAGATGATCATAGATTACACATATCTAATGTGTGGCGCAGAGGAAGACTTGACGAAACATGTGTAGTCGATATAATCAACATCGAGAAAGTAGTCATATCATACGACATAGTGTGCGCAATGCATTATCACCTCTGTGGACATCCACACCTATGGAGAGGAGAATGGTGCAACGGAGTGTGCTAGCACTCCACGATGCACTGGACAGCAGCAGTACCAGCGGCGCACACATCCATGCACCAGGCAACAACAGCGTGCGGGTGCATCCAGGTCCTAGGGAGTGACGAACGAAGTGACTGCTTTTGTGATTAGGGTTAACAAACCTCTTGGTCAATGATTAGCATATATAAGAATTGTTAATTAGGCAACATGGGCTAGATATGCCCACAATGAGTTGGGCATATAACCAACGATCTCCCACTAGCACAAGACAACCAGTGTGGCAAAAAACTACTGCTTTCATGAACTCAATCCAATTAATTCATTTATTATTTTAGTCCCCCCACGTTAAGTGTGTGACTCCGTAGGTTCGTGTAATCAACAGGTACGTGCAAAAAACACTTTCTGATCAATAGATGGCATTGGCCTCTAGCAAGGCATACTGACTTTCTAAGATTCACGAAGATCGTATCTTGCACAATCTTTTAAAACTCTCCATTACTATGTCCTTCTGCCACACGACACCTAGCCAAGTACAAGGTGAGTGAAGTGCCACCCTTGATTCTCAGTCATTTCTCGCTCCGTACAAAACTTATTTTATCGACCAGCCATTAGTCAAGGCATGGCTATGAACTTTTAGTTCTATGCATTGAGAGAGCCACAGGAGTCTCTCCTTGATGTAGGAGGCAAATTCCATGTTGACTCAACGCACCCTGCAACTTGCTTCAGATAGTACCCAAAAGCTACTTTTATGACTATCCAGATTCGAAATAGTATTTGGAAGCCCCAAAGTATGACTTACACAATCTAGGACTATACGTCGATCTTAGGTCAGAAGACTTACTATGTGTGTCATTTGCAAGACAAACCGATAGCACACTTTGTTCTCTTGATGCGCGTAGAAATAATATTGTTTGATTTCCCTAGGATATCCCACAAAGATACACTTATCAGATATGTGCTTGAGCTTTGTTGGTGTCAAATGCTTAACATAGGCATCACAGTCCCAAACCTTTAAGAATGAAAAACTAGGACGCTTGTCAGTCCATATCTCATATGGTGTCTTCTCTTAGATGGTATACGATTTAGTGTAAACATAGTTGTTTCTAACGCATACCCCCAAAAGTACAATGGAATATTGGTTTGATTCATCATTGACCTCACCATCTCCAACAAGGTTTAGTTTCTGCTCAAACACATCATTCCATTGTGGTGTTCCATGCGGAGTCAGTGTCGAACAATTCCACAATTCTTTAGATGATCACTAAACTCATGACTCAAATATTCTCCACTATGATCTGATCACAGAAATTTAATTGTCTTGCTAGTATGATTCTACACTTCATTTTGGAACTCTTTGAACTTTACAACGGATTCTATCTTGTTCCTCATTAAATAAATGTAACTATATCTACTTAAGTCATCAGTAAAGGTAATAAAGTACTTAAAACCACCTCTCACGGTCAAGTTCATTTGGCCACATACATCTATATGTATTAGGCCTAATAGCTCGCTTGTTTTTTCATTTTGTCCATAAAAGAAAGCTTTAGTCATCTTTCCAAGTAGGCATGACTCAATGTTTCAATTGATTCATAATCAAAAGAACCGAGAAGACCATCTTTATAAAGCATCTCTATGTGTTTCTTGCCTATATGGCCTAATTGACAATGCCACAAGTAAGTAGTATTATAATCATTTTTATGAACTCTCTTAGAATTAACATTATTGATTCTAGTTTCTTCCAAATTAAGAACATAAATCCCATTCACAATGGGACATATCTCATAGTACATGTCACTCATAAAAATTGAACAAAACTTGTTCTTTATTAAAAATTCAAAATCATCATCCTCTAAACACAAGGAGGAAATAATGTTCTTATTCAATGCAAGAACAAAATAAAAAATATTAAGTTCTAGCACTAATCCAGAAGGTATAGACAACGAATGTGTCGACAACCAACAGCCAATGTAGCAACCTTTGCTCCATTCCTGACATGCAAATCCACATCGTCTCTTCCAAAGTGCCTAATTATTTTCAGTCCCTGTAATGATTTGCAAGTGTAAATCATTGCACCAATGTCAAATACTATGCATTATTAGAACATGTTGCAAGATTAATTCCAATAACATGAATACCTTGAGCGGAGGTTGTACCAAACATCATCAGAGGGGGAAGCCTTTTTCTTCTTTTCTTTGGCATTAGTTGGTTGTCCAAAAGTCTCACTTTTGATAGGTTTCTTAGCCTTGGTTGGACGCTTGCACTTCTTACCTTTTTTACCGTCATTACATAACCAAAAGCTTTCCTAAGACTCAATTATGATGTCTTTAGCATTCCATGCAACTCAGTCAACGTCTTCTTCAAGCTATTCATATGGTAATTCATGATAAATGGATCAAAGGTAGCCGGTAGAGATTGTAGTATCACATCAATCGTGAGATCGTGATCGAGAGGAAAACCCAGCTTCTGCAAGCTCTCAATGTAACCAATCATCTTGATTATATAAGGGCTGACTGGAGCGCCTTCAGCAAGCTTGCTATCAAATAGTGACTTTGAAGTGTTAAACCTATCAACCCTTGCTTGGTTTTTGAATATGCCATGCAGCCCCACGATCATATCATGAGGTTTCGTGTTCTCATATTGCTTCTACAGCTTAAAGTTCATGCAAGCAAGCATCACGCACTGCATATCTACAACATCATTAGTGTGCTTTACATAAGCACGATATACATTAGTGGGTGTGCGCGACATTCTGAGGTTCATCCAGGTAGAACGTATCATTTCTTTCCCTACCTAAAAACAATTCTTAGGTTGTAGTTCCGATCAACAAAACTAGTTTCATTTGGCTTTTCTTTCTATATGATTGACAACAAATTAAAAACTTGATTTGCTTGATATTTTATTAAAAAAAAAGATATGCAAAGGTTAACAATACTTTTATTAAAATATTTTTAATAAAAGAAAACCTCACTATGTTTCGTGAACATCCCCCAATATTGCATAGTGAGACAAGACCACATGTTCCCTATGAAACTAGTGAGCTTTGACATCACTACTAGCATCATATTGAACTACAACGCTTAACAATTTCAACCAATACAACTCTCGTTTGTTGGTTAACATCATATGTCTTGGCTTCCAACGCTATGTGATGAGGGACACTCTCGATCTTCACGACGTAGGATCTTGATCTTGATAACTAGTCAAAGATTGGCCGATAACTTGCTGCAAGCAGCGATAACTAGTGCAACCTGACGACGTGCATATACGGCAGCCTGAACCAAGGATTCGCCCAACCACACTCTCAAAGAAACCAACCTACACAACATGAACTCGAAGATCAGGAGCACGGATTGGGTGCCGATGACGCGGCCACTTCTGTAATCTCTGTGAAGAAAAAAAACACAAGAGCAAAGGGGTAGAGAATCTCTCTGGGGTTTGTTAGCACACAGCTGAACAAAGGTTCGATATTTCGATTATTAAAAGTCTGCGTTTGCTAGAATGCAATGGAGTATATATACTAGCAACATCCCTGCTAGATAGGTGTAAACACGAGATGGAAATGAAAAGACTAAGAATGTGAAAAGACCTCCACGAAATAGGTTTCTGAAGTGGCTTCGCGAGGCTGTTTGTTTTTGCACAGTCTTCATTAAATTAGCAATATCTCCATCTTGGGAAGTCCAAATGACACACCGTTAAATACGCTGGAAAGTTAACTTGACCATCTCTCCAACCATATATACTATGAAGCACGAGTCATTATAGAATGGTACAGATTCACATGGAAAGTTGTACCAACATTCTGTCATATGAAACTATTCACCTTCTGAGCAGTCTTCACTAATCTTCTCGTATCTCAAAATTGACACGTCCAAAAGTGGTGAGGTTTGCAGCATTGGAAAGTAGACATGAAGAGCTTTCCAAAATGTCCTCATGAGCCTTAAAATCTTTTCGGAGTAGAGAGATATGATTATTTCTTCAACTGGTCCGTTTTTTACTGAACTAACTGGTCCATTTCTTCTTCTTCCTGAGAGAACTGGTCCGTTTCTTTTACTGATCCGTTTTTGGTTTGTAGATTTTTTCATGTAGAGTAACATCCTCCTCTTGATGTGTATACCTAAGTACAACCAAAGTAGAACATTTAGGTAGTATAACATTCTTAGAATTATCAAGATTAAAATCAATAAGGAATGAATTCACCTGCTCTTGGAGTTTCTTAGCGCGACTTCTTATGAGTGGACCTTGAATTGTATGCTTAGTACTTGAAGTAGCGTGCATGATTGAGATGTCCTCATCACTGTCCCAAAACCCAAGTCAGACTTGATAGTTTTGTCAAGTAAACCAACACTATGTTGTGGTCTCCTTCACCACACAATAGATCAAGGTAGAAGATGACACCATGCTTTGGTAGACCCATCACCTACTAACAACATCCAAAATGTGCAGCTATTGAAAAAGCATAAAAACTTAATTTTTATCACGAGGAATTTTTATACTCATCACACACAATGTATAAATATAAATATCACATCTAATCAAATTATTGCGATAGTATGGTCTTTCTTTGTTCATAAAAAAAAATAGTGCGTCTGCCAAAATGTGGAGGATGCCAACTCCTAGGCGTCCCACTTTCAATGTCCGCTTCTACATTGTGTGATTGTCATGTCAAGTTCCCTCATATCGATGGGTTATTTAATTTAAGTTACCTGTTACATGCTAATAGCAAATACATTATGAATTACATCATATGAGTACTCTACAGGATGGCACGCAAGCCGAATACAATAAGCAAATAGCCTCAACCTAGCTATACCCAGTGTAGTTATTGCTTATGTATTGTTAGAAATCTTCTAAGTCAGTAGCTCCTCGAACAGATTTTTCCTAATAAAATTGTATCTAAAGTTTGTAATGAATTTGATTCATGAAATGGATGAAACTTATCTAATGGAATATATATGATGTATATAAGACCTTGGTAGGGATTTCTCTCTCGTTTGTGATTGTAAATTGTCACCAATGACCTGTACAGTAAAACCACGTCACTAACCCAGAGATGTGTTGCCCTGTTCGGCTGATCGTTTTTCTGGCTGATAAGTCGAGTAATGCTATTTTTGACTTTTTTATTATAAGAGAAAAATATTGTACCATTACTGATAAGCTAGGCTAAAAAAACCAAGCAAACAGGGCCATGAGCCCCTTATACATGGACTACTTACTTGTCAACCATAATCCATGTTTCTACTCTTGAATCTCGTACGTCTCCGGAAATGAATCTTTTTCTGCTTCTTCTATCTTAAAAAGAGCATAATTCTCAATTTAAAACAATTTAAATATGTTAAATTTAGCTAAATTTATATAAAATAGTACTATTAATATTTGTATCTATAGATATGTTTACTATGCAAATATATTCATGGTCAATTTAATAATATTTTTTGGTCAAATCTAAAATTATTTTATCCCTTAAAAGAGAATTATTCTTTTCTACAAACGACGAGTAAATTCTTCCGAACGAGATGACAAAATGCGATCAACAAACATGACGCTGATGACACACAGCCAACTATGCCTGCAATCTCTCTGGGGTTTGTTAGCACACAGCTGAACAAAGGTTCGATATTTTGATTATTAATAGTCTACGTTTGCTAGAATGCAATGGAGTATATATACTAGCAACAGCCCTGCTAGATAGATGTAAACACGAGATGGAATTGAAAAGACTAAGAATGTGAAAAGGCCTCCACGAAATGGGTTTCTGAAGTGGCTTCGCGAGACTGTTTGTTTTTGCACAGTCTTCATTAAATTAGCAATATCTCCATCTTGGAAAGTCCAAATGACACACCGTTAAATGCGCTGGAAAGTTAACTTGACCATCTTTCCAACCATGTATACTATGCAGCACGAGTCATTATAGAATGGTACAGATTCGCATGGAAAGTTGTACCAACATTCTATCATATGAAACTATTCACCTTCTGAGCAGTCTTCACTAATCTGCTTGTATCTCAAAATTGACACGTCCAAAAGTGATGAGGTTTGTAGCATTGGAAAGTAGACTTGAAGAGCTTTCCAAAATGTCCTCATAAGCCTTAAAAGCTTTTCGGAGTAGAGAGATATGATCATTTCTTCAACTGGTCCGTTTTTTAGTGAACTAACTGGTCCATTTCTTCTTCTTCGTGAGAGAACTGGTCCGTTTCTTCTACTGGTCCGTTTTTGGTCTGTAGATTTTTTTCATGTAGAGTAACATCCTCCTCTTGATGTGTATACCTAAGTACAACCAAAGTAGAACATTTAGGTAGTATAACATTCTTAGAATTATCAAGATTAAAATCAATAACGAATGAATTCACCTGCTCTTAGAGTTTCTTAGCGCGACTTCTTATGAGTGGACCTTGAATTGTATGCTTAGTACTTGAAGTAGCATACATTGTTGAGATGTTCTCATCATCCTCCCCCTCTTGAAAAGGAGTCGACCTCGACGACTCTGAATCTTCTAATCCAAAGAATGGTGTTAAGTCAACAACATTGAAAGTTGTGCTAACACCATAGTCTTCAGGAAGCTCAATCTTGTAGGCATTGTCATTGATCTTGGACAACACTCTAAATGGACCATCTCCACGAGGCATCAACTTGGATTTGCGCTTCTGTGGAAAGCGTTCTTTGAGAAGATGTACCCCAACCAAATCTCCAGGATCAAATGCCACCTTCTTGCGATGCTTGTTTGCTAATGTAGCATAGTACTTGGACCTCTTCTCAATTGCTTCTTTGGTCTTCTCATGAATCTTCTTGACATAAGACGCATGCTTGGATGCTTCCATATCACTCCTTTCCTGCAATGGTAGAGGTAACAAATCGATCAGAGCAAGTGGTTTGAAACCATAAACAATTTCAAAAGGACACATATTAGTTGTAGAATGTACTGCCCTATTGTAAGAAAATTCCACATGTGGCAAGCACTCTTCCCACTCCTTCAAGTTCTTCTTTATCAAGGCTCGTAGCAGCATAGAGAGTGTTCTATTCACAACTTTAGTTTGTCCATCCGTTTGAGGGTGACAAGTGGTGGAAACAGCAGTCTTGTACCAAGCTTGGCCCACAATGTCTTCCAAAAGTAGCTCAAAAACTTGGTGTCATGGTCTGAAACAATCGTCTTGGGCATGCCATGCAACCTTATAATTTCTCTGAAAAATAGAGAGGCTATGTGGGAAGCATCATCACTTTTATTACAAGGTATAAAATGTGCCATTTTAGAGAATCGATCAACAACAACAAAAATTGAATCCCTTCCCCACTTAGTCCTAGGTAATCCCAAAACAAAATCCATGCTAATATCTTCCCAAGGAGCATTTGAAATAGGCAAGGGAGTATATAATCCATGGGGCTTCAGTTTTGACTTAGCTTTGTGACAGGTGATGCATATTTGCACGAGTCGTTGAACATCTCTTCTCATCCTTGGCCAATAGAAGTGATCATCTAGCATCTCATAGGTCTTTCTCCATCCAAAGTGACCCATCAGTCCACCTGCATGTGTTTCCTGTAACAACAAGAGTCTAACAGAGCAATGTGGAACACATAATTTGTTAGCTCTAAACAAAAATCTATCATGTAAATAATATTTTTCCCATCCCTTTCCAGCTATGAATTTTGTATAAGGTTCTAAAAAGTCATGATCAGCAGAGTACAATTCTTTTATGCTTTCAATTCCAGGTACCTTTACTTCAATTTGGTTTAACAAAACATTTTTACGAGATAAAGCATCAGCAACAATGTTTTCCTTACCTTTCTTGTATTTTACAATATATGGAAAAGTTTCAATGAATTCAACCCATTTAGCATGTCTATGGTTCAGTGTTTCTTGGCCCTTTAAATACTTCAAAACCTCATGATTGGAATGAATAACAAATTCTTTTGGCCATAAATAATGTTGCCAAGTCTCAAGAGCTCTTACCAAAGCATATAACTCCTTATCATACACCGAATAGCTTAGTTGTGCTCCTCTGAACTTTTCACTGAAGTATGCAACAGGTTGTCCATTTTGCATGAGAACTCCTCCAATCTCAATCTCACTTGCATCACATTCAACCTCAAAGGTTTTCGTGAAATCCGGCAACACAAGCAGGGGGCTTCAGACAATCTTTTCATCAATTTTTGGAAAGCTTTCTCTTGTGGTTCACCCCATTGGAAGGAAACACCTTTCTTTGTCAACTCGTTCAATGGAGCAGCTATGGTGCTGAAATCTCTAACAAATCTCCTATAAAAACCAGCAAGTCCATGAAAACTTCTCACTTGGCTTACATTTTCAGGAGTTGGCCAATCCTTGATTGCTTTCACCTTTGATTCATCAAGCTGAATTCCTGAACCTGAGACAACAAAACCAAGAAACATAACCTAATCTGTACAAAATGTGCACTTCTCAAGATTAGCAAATAATTGTTCTTTCCTCAGAACATCCAAAACTTGCTGAATATGAGCAACATGTTCCTCCAATGTCTTGCTGTAAATTAGAATATCATCAAAGTAAACAACAACAAATTTTCCAATGAATGCTCGCAAGACATGGTTCATCAATCTCATGAATGTACTAGGTGCATTAGTCAAACCGAAAGGCATAACTAACCATTCATACATCCCAAACTTTATTTTAAAAGCAGTTTTCCATTCATCTCCAATTTTCATTCTAATTTGATGGTAACCACTTCTCAAATCAATTTTATAAAATATCATTGATCCACTCAATTCATCTAGCACATCATCTAGCCTAGGGATAGGATGACGATAACATACAGTGATGTTATTTATGGCTCTACAATCTACACACATCCTCCATGAACCATCTTTCTTTGGCACCAAAATAACAGGGACAACACAAGGACTTAAACTTTCTCACACATAACCTTTATCTAAAAGTGCTTGTACTTGCCTTTGAATTTCCTTAGTTTCTTCTGGGTTGTTGCGGTATGCTGGACGGTTTGGAAGTGCAGCGCCCGGAATGAGATCAATTTGATGTTCAATGCCACGCAAGGGAGGAAGTCCGGCAGGAGTTTCCTCTGGAAAAACATCTTCATATTCCTGCAAAACACGTGCAACAACACTAGGGACAGAGGATAAGTCATTAGCTGAAAGCAATGTGTCCTTGCACACAAGTAGGTATAATACTTGTTCTGGGTTATTCCTCACATCTCTCATTTCAGATTTGGTGGCAATCATCACTAAGTTCTCTCCCTCTATTTTTTTTGTTTTCTCTCATGTTTGGCTTGTGGCTCTCACTCATATATTTGTGGAAGGCACTCAAATTATTTTTCTCTCCTTCTTTTGCACTCTCACTGCTCACATCAGAGCTCTTTTGTAAGTGCTCAGCTAGAATTTGTTGTGGTGTCATGGGTTTAAGAATCAACTCCTTGTCCTTCCACTTGATGGTGTATTGATTAGTTCTACCACAATGTAGAGATGATCGATCATATTGCTATGGTCTTCCCAATAGCATGTGACACACTGTCATAGGCGCCACATCACACTCCACAGTGTCAATATATTCACCAATCTTGAAAGGAACTTTCACTCTTTGTGCAATCTTAATAGAACCTGAATTACTAAGCCATTGCACATGATATGGATGAGGGTGTTTCAGCAGCTTTAAACCAAGCTTTTCAACCATTTCTTTGCTAGCAAGATTGTGACAACTTCCACCATCAATGATCACCTTGACAACTTTATCTAGCACTTTAGCTCTAGTTTGAAAAAGATTGTGTCGCTGTCCAGTTTCAGCTTCACTCATTTGCACACTCAAAATTTGAGATACAACAAGAGCAGCACCAAATTCAAATTCACAGATATCCTTCTCAAGATTATTCTCCTCTTCACTATTGAAAGGACCGTGATGCCTAAGAGGGGGGGGGAATTAGGTCACTTAAAAATTACTCTCTAATCTATGGCCTCTTTTTCTAACCTTAGCAAAACCTATGCAAAAGGTAAACTATCTAGTGGTGCAACTATAGTTTTGCTAAGTGTTGCTATCTCTACCGTAAAAGAGTTAAGCAACCTAGTTTCAAAACCTATCAACTAGCCTATCACCTAAGCTAGGAAAGGTAAAGAACACAAGGTAAACAAAGTAAGTGCGGAAGGTAAAGAGCAAGGTAGAGATGCAAACTCCCGTCGATGACTCCGGTATTTTTACCGAGGTATCGAGAAGCGCGCAAGCTTCCCCCTAGACCTCGTTGGAGCCCCTCGCGAGGAATCCCGCGCAAGGGCCAAGCTCCCAGTCGGGTAACTCCGTGGATAGCCTCGGGCTCTCCCCACGCGCAAGTGGGTCTCCGATGTGCCTTCCGACAAGCCTGTCCCGGATGCTCTCCGCCGTCTTCACTATCAAGCTTCCAGCCGAAACGCCGCAGGCCTTGTTCCCTTCAGCACAACGGTGGCGGCCACACCACAAATGCGGTTGGTGTGATCGCGCAAGATTACAAGCCCCACCGAGTACAAGCTTGGTGCGCGCAAGCACCCTTTGATCAAGAGGTTTACAAACCTCACTAACACTAGGCTTACACCTAGAGCAAGCGCATATGAGTGGTCTAACTAACCTAAGCACTTCGCAAAGCACTTATGCTAATCACCAAGTATATCTCTAAGCACTATGCATATGGAGAGCACTAGAAATGTGTATCAACACCTTGGAATGTTTCCTCAAGTCTCCACTCTCTCATTTGGCCGACCATGGGTGGTATATATAGGCCACAAACCAAATGGAGCCGTTGGTACCTTGATGCAGCTCCTCTACGTAGCTCCGGACGCAAGCAGCAAGGGGGGGGGGTCCGGACTAATCGCTGTGCGTCCGGACCTTCCAACGGTCTTCTGCGCGTAGTGGCTGACAGTGGGTCCGGACGTTGTCTATGGTCCGGAGTCCACAGTTTGGATAGCGTCTGGAGCCTTCACACACTTCTGGAACCTCTCTGCATAGAGTCCGGACGCCACTGTTGGTCCGGACCCCATGCTCCGGTCAGCGTCCGGAGTCCTTCGTGCTCTCGGGTTCTTCTCTGTGTGCGTCCAGACGCAAGCACCAATGGTCCGGACACACACTGTTCATAGTGTCCAGACTCACTGATTTGAGCAGACCAAACCCTAGGTGTCCGGACGCATCCGCAATGGTCCGGATCCTCCTGTTTGTAGTGTCCGGAGCCCTTTTTCTTTAGTGATTTCGTCCAGGCTGATTTCCAAAAGTCCAGACGCTCGTCGCCTCGCGTTCGGAAGACTTTGTTTCTTCATGGTCTTGCTTCCGAGTAAGTTCCATCCTCCATGCTTGAACTATGTTTGATCTTTTAGGTCTTCTATATGCTTCAAATGTCTTGTTTGCGGTGTTGCCTAAGTCCAAAGCATGTTTGCACCCTATTGAACTACAAAATAAACACTTTGCAAATACGTTAGTCCAATTTGGTTATGTTGATCATCAAACACCAAAATCCAAACTAAATGGGACATGAGGACCATGTTCCTTACAACTATCTTCTTGTTCTTCTTCACTAGCAGATTCATACTCTCCTTTGTCATTCACAATGATGGTTCGGTTGGTTGGACACTCTCTTGCAACATGACCATGACCACCACACTTGAAACATTGAATTCCACTACATTTGGTGGAAGAACCTACGGAAGTAGATGGTGTATTTGCTAATTTGTTCTTCTCATTTGGAGCAGCCAACTCTTTGCCACTAGAAGCTCCAAAATTGCTAGATCTTGCACTAGCACTTGAATTGGATAATGTACCTCTATTTCCATTGCCTCTTGTGGTGGATTTGCTTCCACTTGCTGCACTCTTTGTGCTAAAAGATACTCCTCTACTAGACTTGATATCCTGCTGCAACTAGCATTCGGCTTTGCTAGCTTGATGTACCAACTCAACAAGATTGCGGTACTACTGAAATTCAACAATTCGTTGAATGTTGCGGTGCAGTCCTGACATAAAACGTGCAATTGATTGCTCTTCATCTTCATACATATTGGCTCTAATCATTGCCTTCTCCATCTCTTTATAATACTCATCAACATTGAGACTTCCTTGCTTCAGATTTTGTAGCTTGTCAAAAAGATCACGATGATAATGTTTGGGAACAAATTTTGCCCTCAATTCTCTCTTCATTTCAGCCCATGAACGCACATCACCTTGGCCAGCTTCTTCTCTGTCATTCAGCATTTGCTCCCACCAGATTAGAGCATAACCATCAAACTCAAGAGCAACCATGGCAACCTTCTTTCGCTCAGAATAATTATGCAAGCAAAAAAAATTTATCCACCTTTAACTCCCATGTAATATATGCTTCAGGATCAGATCCTCCTTCAAACTTGGGCATGGTGAATTTTAATTTGCCAAACCTCTCCTCATTGGGCTGATTTTGCCCACGATTTCCTCGGTGACGACGATCATCATGATGGGGTTGTTCAACCTCTTCTTCTTCGTCCTCTTCCTCAATCCCACTTTCTTCTAAACCATGCTCTCTTCCATGACCAGCACCTCTACCACCATTTCCACGACCTAGAAGTGGGGTCTTCTTGCATTTATAACCACACGGTCTCTCCGTCGTGTTCGTTGTTCTCTTGCAAGACGAGCAGCAACTTCTTCTTCAGTTTCTTCAACTTCTTCTTCATGGTGACTTGCATTTGCATCCTCAGGAGGAGGTTCTTGCAACCGATTTATAAGCGTTTGAAGATTGGCTGTTAATGCCTCCACGCTTTGCTTCATCTCATTGAATTGTGTCATGGTGACACATTCATCAACCTCAACGTTAGAACTCATCTTCCTGTCAAGTTAGTGAAAGCTTGCAACAAATATATGTGGAATATATGGAATAGGAAAATATATGTGAAATCACACAACCTCACCTCTGTTACCAACCAAAGCTCTTATGAATTCCTGCAGATTACAGAGGGCCAATGCGAGGTGGAAACCAAAAGTGATGATTGGGAGAATATAAGATCAGCGTTCCTATGACGGTGGGTTATTTGTGGAGCTTGGTGGGGATATAATTAACAAGGAATGCAATCTGAATTCTCGTTATTGTAAAGTTAAATCACAGTTCAAAATAGAAGTTCAGTGCCTAGTGCTGACCATAAGATATGAATGATGTAAATGGATCAAACACACACACAAAGATAATTTCAGATTTGATGCAAACAAGAAGTATGCCTAGGATGCAAGTGTTGCAATCAAACCCAAGCAAAATTTTGCACCAAAGGATATATAATAAACTGATTGTGCAACTTGATATAAAATTTCAGAACTTGTGCACATAAACAAACTGAACTTTTGACTTCTCTGTCTCAACCTTTCTCAACTTTTTTTTGCACTTTTCTTTCTTATCTCTTTTTTTGACATACTTTTTTTATAAGTAAGAACAAAACCAGAGATAACACTTATACACTTTTTTTTCGAAACAAGACACAATCATCAATGTTCTAACTTGATAGGATCAAAGTTTACGCGAAGGATGATACGAGTTTCTGATTTTTTTTATATAGGGATTTGCAGATATATGAAAGAAGCTCAAAGGACACACGAAGGATAATATGATCAGCAACTAGACAAAGACTTTAATGAACCAAAATTTAACCAAACTCACAAGAACAATAGATTGAAACAAAGGGTTATGGAAGAATATTTTGTGGCTTTTTAATGGATAGGACGAACACAAATATATATAGCTAAGGATAAAAATCCTACCGTGGCAACTGAAGCTTTGATACCAGATGATGAGGAACGGTCCCGATCTTCACGATGTAGGATCTTGATCTTGATAACTAGCCAAATATTGGCCGATAACTTGCTGCAGCGATAACTAGTTCAACCTGACGACACGCACAAGGAGCCAACCACCATCTCTATACGGCAGCCTGAACCAAGGATTCGCCCAACCACACTCTCAAAGAAACCAACCTACGCAACCTGAACTCGAAGATCAGGAGCACGGATTGGGTGCCGATGACGCGGCCGCTTCTGTAATCTCTGTGAAGAAAAACACAAGAGCAAAGGGGTAGAGAATCTCTCTGGAGTTTGTTAGCACACAGCTGAACAAAGGTTCGATATTTCGATTATTAAAAGTCTGCGTTTGCTAGAATGCAATGGAGTATATATACTAGCAACATCCCTGCTAGATAGGTGTAAACACGAGATGGAAATGAAAAGACTAAGAATGTGAAAAGGCCTCCACGAAATAGGTTTCTGAAGTCTTCGCGAGGCTGTTTGTTTTTGCACAGTCTTCATTAAATTAGCAATATCTCCATCTTGGGAAGTCCAAATGACACACCCGTTAAATGCGCTGGAAAGTTAACTTGACCATCTTTCCAACCATATATACTATGCAGCCGATGAATACATCATAACTTAGCGTTTGATGTCAGCAGAAGGCTACCGGTGGTCAAAGAAGGAAGGCGCGGATTGAAGGGATCTGCCGATGGAAAGTTTCCATCGAATAGAAGAATAAGGAAACTGATGTTTTGTACCAGTATTATTATTATAGTAGTTTGAGTCCGACTCTTGCATGAGTCATTTATTTTCCTTTAAAATAGGCGTGTTTGTTTAGGGAAATAAATATTGTTATCCGGCTCCTACACGAGTCAGTTTCCTTAAAATTAGGAGTTTGTTTTAGGAAGGATACGTGTCGTGTCTTTGTACAACTCTCCATGTGGGAGTATAAATATGTGCTCAAGGGCTACGAAAAGAAAAATGAACCCAATATCAAACAAACCAATTTTATTCTTATTCTACTTTTTATCGCAATTTACCCTTTTTGCATTAGTTATAGCTTTTAATGAGTTCTTTCAAGATTCGACGGGCTACATCACCCTGATCTCCGTCAAATCCTTGCAAGTTCCGCGTGGGAGTACCTTTGAGCCTTGGCATCCGGGCGCATCGCTGTTGCCTCGTTCAGCTCTGCTCTAGTTATCTTTGATCAATCTGAGCTTTGACATCTAGGCGCATCGCCGTTGTCTCGTTTAGTTTTGTTCTATTTATCGTCCTTGTCGATTAACTGGTCAAATCGACTGGCACGCCTCCGGCATACCGAGCTTTGGGTAATAGCCCGAGGTGTTCGCAGATCCTGACGCTTTTTGTGTCAACACCTCTTTTGGCACATCCAGTGGGACAAATCTACGCATCTATCATGGGTGACACGCCGACGTTAACCAGAGGAACGTCATTGAAGTCTCTGAGGCCGATCTGAAAGATGATCAGAAGCGGGCTATGGAGGAATACAAGCAGTTATTATCAAATCCTTCAGCCTCAGCAGGAGCGGCGAAGCAATCCAGAAACAAGATCCGCCGTTGCCACGGCAGGTCACGTACGACGCCAATCCTGGTAAGCTACAAGAGATGGTTAATGCCGCGGTAAGTCAGGCATTAATTAGCCACTCCAACGTGTTGTCCAATACTGTCTACAATGCTGTTACACAATCATTCAAAGAAGGACATGCACCGCGATACGTCGGTTCAGCGTACCATCAACCTGGATTGGCATCTACAAGCCCATCGGCAGCCCCAATGGCGTCTTCCACTCCCGTGGAACCGTCCGCCGATGTGGCTACATCGCCAAGACCAAACCCTGGCAGCGTCACCAAGCTCAACACAGATCCAGCGGCGTCGGCAATTTCAGAACCAGCCCCTGCTAACTGGTGGGGATACGGTATGCCTCTGAATCTATATGCTGGTTCCAATCTGGTGCAGGGAGACAGTTCAGCCTGGAGGAACTCTACGGCATCGGCAACGCAGTGACAGCCGATGGCCCCTATGATGCACAACTACGCGCTTGCTTCGACCGTACAAGTGCCATCAGATGATCTCCAAGTAATCCCTAAAGTACCTCTGATGCCACCATCGGCAAGCTCTGTGCCGATGCAACACATTATGACAACTGGCAGTCAAACTCTGGTGGAAAATTCTCAAGCTGGAGTGCTAGTTCCCCAAAGTAATCTGGTGATTGATTGCTCGAGAATACAAGAGCCACACGCTCCGGTCAGCTATCATCCATCGGTAAGTCATATGCTGATGTTTTATAATCCTGGATGGGTCAACCAGCCGCCAGCTCAGCAGCCTGGCGTGTCAATGTATCATTATGGAGGCCCAGTGCATGCTCAGAGCGGACCATCTGTACAGCAACCGATGAATATAGGGAATCAGCCTAATCCGCTAAGTGTGTAAAACTATCCATCGGTAAGTCAACCGATGCATAGTGTTCAGATGACTGGTGCTGCGCTCGTGACTACTCCATATCATCTTCAAGAGGCGCATCAGCCGGCTCCGCCAGTCAACAACCAGCCAATGAGTCGGCAAGAGCAGGATGCATATTGGGTCGGTAAGATTACCGAAGTTATGAAAGAACAATTCGGCATCAAACCCAAGGTCAATACGTACTCTTATCGGACTCCGTACCCTCCTGCATATGACTTGATTCCTCTCCCAAATCGGTACAAAGTGCCCGATTTTACCAAGTTCTCCGGCCAAGACGACACGTCGACAATGGAGCACATCAACCGCTTCATTATCCAGTGTGGGGAAGCTGCCAGCAGGGAGGAGTTAAGGGTGAGATTGTTCTCTTCGTCATTGTCTGAATCGGCATTCACATGGTTCATATCGTTGCCTCCAAATTCTATAATTACGTGGGCCGATCTAGAGAGGCAATTTCATAAATACTTCTTCGCTGGCATACATGAGAAAAAGCTTACCGATTTGGTCAAGATGAGGCAACGCAACGACGAATCGGTAGAAAGCTTTGTTCAAAGGCTACGGGACGTGAAGAACAAGTGCTATAGTCTGGTGCTTGATGATCGGCAGCTGGCAGATTTGGCCTTCCAAGGATTACTGCCGCACATCAAGGACAAGTATGCGTCCCAAGAATTTGAAAGTCTAAGTCACCTGGTGCAGAGGATTGCTGATCAAGATATCAAAACCTTTGAACCCAGGAAGACTTGGAACAAGGTGACCTTCATCGGGAAAGAAGAAGACTCTAGATCGGATGAAGAGCTGAATGTCGATGCAGCCGAATGGGTGAAGGATAAGAAGTCTGTGTCTTGTCCGTTCGGCCAAAAAGAGACTGAAAGGTTCACCTTCGACATCACCAAGGCCGATAGGATGTTTGACTTATTGCTGCAAGAGGGGAGAATCAAGTTGGCGCCCAACCAAGTAATTCCATCGGCCAAAGAGCTCAAGAAGATTAGGTACTGCAAGTGGCATAATGCAACCTCACATAGTACCAATGACTGCAAAGTATTCAGGCAGCAGTTGCAGTCGGAGATTGAATCTGGGCGTATTAAATTTAAAAATTCTAAGGTCCAGAAACCGATGAAGATTGATTAGCACCCGTTTCCAAGCAATATGGTGGAAATCAGTGAAAAAACCATAGTGCTGACGTCGGAAGCTGCCAGGAAGAGTTCATCGGTAGATCCTAACTACCAAGTACCTGAGCGCGACACAAGAAGGTTTGCCGATGATAGAAAAGGTAAGAAGGTTGCCGATGAAGGTAACCGTGCCAACAGGGCTCCTGGGTTGTGATCACACACAAACAGCCAAGGCGAAATCATCGACAATCACGTGAAGAACGATATCGGCAAGAAGAAGAAGAGCATCGGGAATGGCTTCAACACAAGGACCACTGGAGGTGTCCCTTCTTCGTTCATTGTTGGGAGGAGGGCATCAAACTGCCCACGGCCGATAATTGTCCAGAGTGCAACGGGTATTACACTGCCGATCGGTCAGGTAAGAGACCTTGTTTTGATGATCAGGCACCCGGATATGCCAAGCCACTCAAAGGGAACAGATCGGCACATGACCGACTGGGGGGCAAGCTCAGTGCCCATGACAGGCTTGGCCGACGTGTTGATCAAGGGGAGCTGGGGGAGCTGGCCAATGCAAGAGTACCCGACGAAGAGATATTCTCCAGAGATCCCAACATCGGAAGAAGTGCCGATGTAAGCGGTGGGAAGCAGCATCAGCCCGTCTGGAAGACCAAGCTTCCTCCGTGGTGCCCTAAGGGTTTGACCAAGACCCAGAAGAGAAGGATTCAGCGCCAACGCCGTGACGACCTGTGCGACGATGCAGAACCCTCAAGGGAGAAGCAATGGAGGCCAAAGCGCAAGGACAGGGACCCATCGGCAGACATAAACATGGTTGTCATGTTGCCGATGGAGTTCATGGCGCCCGTCAGTGATGACGAAGAGACTGCCGATATGGCACAATTGGTGTTGGATCCAATGACAGCTATCTTTGAGAAGCCTGCCGATGATGAGAGGCAGCATCTGAGAGCTCTGTTTGTTAAGGGCAAAGTGGACGGGCAGCCGATGACAAAGATGCTGGTAGATGGCGGCGCGTCAATCAATATAATGCCATATGTCGTGTTCAGAAAGCTTGGGAAAGGCGACCAGGATTTAGTCAAGACCGACATGAAGCTCAAGGACTTCGAAGGCAATGTGTCGACCGCTATGGGAGCCGTATGTGTTGACTTAACCATCGGCAGCAAAACTTTGCCGACAACGTTCTTTGTGATCAGTGGCAAAGGCACTTACAACTTGCTCCTCGGAAGGGATTGGATCCATGCCAATTGTTGTATCCCTTCTACTATGCATCAAAGTCTTGTACAGTGGATCGGGGACAGAATTCAAGTTGTCCGGAGTGAAGCCCCATCTACTGTCGTATCGGCAGAATCGGAAACGTACGAGCAGACCAGGTGCATATCTGGCGAAACCTGGGACAAAGAGTTCCTTAAAGTTGCCGATTACCGCATCAATCCGATCCAAGCAGTCGGTCCTGAAGAAGAGTTTTAATGGATCGGTTCGCTGACGACGGAAAGCTAGGGCAGGGCTTTACGTCTGCCGATGACTTGCTTGAAATTGACATCGGCGATGGTAGTAAACCTAGGCCTACTTTTATTAGTGCTAAGTTAGATTCCCAATGTAAGCAGCAGTTAACCGATTTATTGAAAGAGAATAAAGATTGTTTTGCTTGGGATTACACAGAGATGCCTGGTTTAGACCGATCAATAGTTGAACATCGGTTACCCATCAAGTCTGGTTTCCAGCCACATCGGCAACCTGCGCGCCGATGCAACCCTACTATTTTACCCGACATCAAGGCTGAGATTACGAAGTTAATCGAAGCTGGATTTATTCGGCAATGCCGATATGCCGATTGGATCTATAATGTGGTTCCCGTGTATAAAAAGAATGGAAAACTTCGTGTTTGTATTGATTTCAGGAATCTTAACAAGG
>CM039121.1:27963927-27979790 GCA_022036555.1 Microstegium vimineum
GTCATGGAAAAGACGATTCCACCCGCCCTCTCGCCGTCGTCGGAGAGGAGCAGGAGGAGAAGATAAATCTTCAATACCAAGAAACTTGACAAAAAAAAAGCTCTAACCCAAAAACTCAATCTAATATAAAACTTATTAAAAAACGATTGATCTCCACTCCTTTTAGCCTCCGACAAGATGTTAGAGCGGAAGAGAGGGGACCAACAGGGGAGAGATGGAGAGAGCCGAGACGGCAGTGCTAGGGCTAGAGGCGGTGGCGGTGTATAGGGCACACGTATTTTAACCAGCATCCTTACTATCTAGAGTTTCCAAAACTTATTTATCATAGAAGTGAGGGAGTATTTTGATATCTCAATGGTTTGAGTGTTTGACATGTCTGAATGGGGTGCAACAAGTTGAGCGGAAGCTCTGAAAGGCTTGGCAGTCGGGCGGTTGAGAACGGTGGTGACACATGTCGAACAGTAGGGGTTGCTAGTTTGGACCGCAAAACCATCCGTGGACGGTTTTCGAATTTGGCAGACTGAATTAAACCATAATGTCTTATAGGCAAAGTAAAGCGTGACCACTAAGTCGTCTCTGTGTTCTGGTTTTTTCCACAAAACACCCTCGACACTAGAGAGACGGGCAACGGGGCAAGGCCGACATCCCGTGGGACGATGACGATGACTTGTGCTCCTAGGCTAAGTCGCCGAAGGAGGACGCACTGTATCAATGTCATCATCTCCTAGCGATAAGGCACGGATCAAGTTATGCACGCGGGAGACTAATCTTTCATGCCAAAATCCTCTACCCACTCAGCATGCTTTCTCCACCATCGTTCTTCCCCGGCGCCAATGTCGAGCATGGCGGCTGCTGCAAGGCATGATGCCAAGAGTTTTGTGGTGGTGCGAGCATCCACAGGCGCGACGATGGCGTGGTCGTCCGAGGATGCGGCAACGCGGCAGCGCCGCGTACATCTGATGGCGCAACGATGGTGGTACGGTCGTCCGAGACCTGTTCGTAACGCCTCATCCCTATGCAGCAGCAGCACAGAAGGCCGATCCTAGCGCCTAGTCCTCTACTGGAATCCAGTTTATTTGCAGTTGCAGTCTACTCATCTAAAGTATATTCATACTGCATTGCATACTGCTCTGAAGTGATAGAATTAAATTGAATCAGTCTGGTCTATATTCTTCGAATGACAATATAATTTTAGTTGAACTATATTCTTTGAAAATAGAAATATGGAGATAGTTGAGTTCAGTTGCTACGAGGTGTGCTAATGACGTCTGAGTTCTGAAGCTAGGAGTGTAGTTCAGCAGAATGTATTGGTCTTTGGCTGTGATATGTGGATTTGGGCTGAAAGGATTGGTATTTAGCTTGATATATATTTGTTTCTGAACAACATGTATGGGTATCTCAGTTATTTATTTTCTTATTGGCGTAATAGTCAAATTGACTCCTCATCTTTTTTCTCAGGTTCAACTTAGTCCTTCAATTCTCAAAATAGCCAAACTATTCCCTCAACTTTCGATTTCGGTTCAATTTGGTCCTTATGCTGATGTAGCACTCCTTGTTGACAGTTCCTGTCAGCAAAGCCTAATGGTGACCATATATTTGGATTGCCTAGCAGCCATGCAATGCATTAAAACTAATTTCACATGACATTGCATTGGTTAAAGCCATGAAAGGGTCATTAAAGAAGTTATTCAAATTTTTAGTTCAAATAGCATACCCACTCTCCTTTTTCTAAAAAAGACATATACTCTCTCCATCCCAAAATAAATATCGCTATGGTATTCATGCTAGATTTTCTTAAGTTAGACTATATTCTTAGAAAAATATTAGCAACATTTGTATCTCCAAATAACTTCGATTATTAAAATAGAGTCAATGGTCACGTATCCTGACATAATGTTATTCAAACCAAAATGCATTGAACTTGAGTGTGCAAGTAGGGAATAATTTTACCTACACTAGCAATGTCGACTACCAACACTCACCTATTTATCAAAGCCGACACCAACCCCTTTGCTCACTAAGACTACCACCGTGGAGTGCCACATCATCATAAGGATGAATTTGGACAAACAATTAAAGATGAAGGGACTGCTTTGGCCAATTTGAAAGTTGAGGGACTAAATTGAGTCAGTGATGAAAGATAAGGGACTAATTTGGTTATTCCGCCTTTCTTATTTGTTTTCATGCTGAATATAGATAAAAATATTGTTTCCAGTTCTGAGTAAATTAGGCAAAAATGTTGCTATAATATATATATCATTTGTATTTATGGTTCTAAAAAAAATATTGTAACTATATTTATTTATGCTTGATATGTTTTCTCTCAAGTATAACAACACAATGATACATACAAAATAGTATTCACAATCAATCGTAGCTACATGCAAAACACTAAATAACTTGAGACAACTAAATAAACAGTCCAATGTATGAACTGTGTATTTGTTGTCTGTGTTCAAATTTTAAAATTTTACAAATAGTCCCCTGTCTATGGGTTGTACGTGCCCTTAAGGTTAGATGGTTGGCTCTAATTACCCAGTAAAAATTTGGCAATTGTGTAATAGCCCTGCTAAATAAGAATGAGGGTGCTCCTCACCCTCACCTCTTCGGCATTTTTTTATTTCCTCCTTAGGTCTTTCCCCTCCCTATAGTATTATTTGATAGGTTCACAGATGATCTAGCCACTTTATCTGTGTAATTGAATTGAAGATTTGCGTAGGAATGAAGGTCTAACCTCGTGTCCTCTAGGATTCAAGGTTTAAATCATTTTTTTATTTCAGTTCATGCTCTTATTTTTCCTGTTTTTTCTCTCACGTTCTTTCTTGGATCTTGAGTTTGGGTCGTTTTGCACTAAACTGAATGCTTGGAGATGAACTAGGATGTGAGTTATTCTCTTCCACCAAAGGAATTGATCGAATCCTCATGAAGAAAAAAACGGTGTTCTTTGTGTGATCTAAGTTTCCTGTCGATTGGCTTGATCTTGAGCAATGATTTCTTAGGAATGCTGGTATTTCTTAATGTATTTAAAAGGAATCTACAAGCGCACGGATATACAGTTGTAGCACTTCACATGATGTATTCAGGATATCGTGTTTTCAGAGGGAATAGAGGTACTCTTCGAGGTAATTTGTCCAAGGACAACACAATACACTACACTACACCTTGCTTCAAAAGTTCCTGGGGTCGTGTTCAATCCCCCACGAAGAAGGGGATGCACCTTCTGTTGTAACAGTGTCCAACAGATTATCTTGCAGAAAATACTTGCCTTTAAAACTCTTGCACAAAGGCTATTGTCCAGAAAGTGAACCAATCTCTCTATGCTTGTTTTGCAAATAATGCTTGGTTTACCAGCCAGAGATCTCCGAAGCCCATGCCACCAAAGCCCTTAGGCATAATCATTGAACTTTGTGTCATCCATTTTCAGACCCCGCCAGTAGGCTTTGATATGGCGCATTAGATCATCACACAGAGTAAAAGGAAACTTAGTTAGGCGTGGCTTATGCAACCAATTTGATTAGAATTTTCTTGCCGGCAGCAGACATCTCTTTTTCTTTCCATGCTGACATGCGCTTCTGAAGTCGTACTTCCAATGGTTGGAAAGCTCCTCTCTTGAGACGACCATGTGGCGTCGGCAGTCCCAAATACTTTCCTTCAAAATCAACACGTTGAACCCCCCCCCCCCCCCCCCCCCCCCAATACATATCTCTGGATTCATTCATAAGCAGGGAGCACGTACTTACTTCGACTAAGCTGCTGGCATGTGCATTTTTCAAAGATCACAAGTAGTTGCTTCACTGCCTCCGCTTGCTGTAGATTGGCTTAGAAGAAGAGACTATCATCAGCGAATAACAAATGTGTTATGCTTGTGGCACGCCTAGCTAGAGACCTTGAGTCCTTCACTCTGACCCAATCCTTCACGGCGCCTTAAGACTGACTCCAACAAATGATGCATACCACTACCCAAACCCATTTTGGATCTTGCACAGTGAAAACCAGCCATCTAACAGACTAGACAAAGGGGAACCCATTTTGCAAAGGAAACACATTAGAGGGAACCCACATATGCATCATGTTTCCGTCGCCTCTCTCTTTGACCCAAATCCCTGCGCTGTTGACATGGTGGGTCCGTAGGAGGTGGCGAGGAGCTGCTCGTGCGGCGAGGCTGGTCCACGGGGGTGAGGGCGGCTTCATGGTGGTCTTGACGGCTGCGGAGGAGAAGGAGGCCTTGCGCATGATGCAGCTGACGGACGAGTCAGGATGGAGAGGACGAGCTGCTTGAGCTCGACCTTGACGGTGAGCAGCGGCTACTGCGTGGCCTCGGGGCACCCCCAGCGTTGCTGCGCGGGGAGGAATCGAGGTGGGCGGGGAAGAACTTAGCGGCGGCCGTCGCAAATGCCGCTGGAGTCCACGGCGTCGCCACATCCGCCGGCGCCGGTCTGCAGGGAGAAGTCTAGGTGGGTGGGGAAGAACTTGGCAGTGGTTCAGATGTAAGGGGATGTTAGTTTTCTAGGATCGTCTTGGAGCAGATCCATTGGGAAAACCATGTTCCAGTAGATAGAATATGCAGTTCTTGATGCAACAGAGAGAGATAGAGAGAGAGGTAGAGCACCGACTGGATGTGTCAACGGGAGGTGCTGTCGCGGCAGCGGTGTTCGTGTTGGAGTTGGAGCCGCTGCCCGTCATGGTCGTCGGAGTGGCGTCGTCCTCCACGCGTGCAGCGTCAATGGTCGTCGTAGGTGTGGCCGTCTCCTGCATCCGGGTGCTCGCCGGCGTCGGTGAGGAATCCCGTCGCTGGCAGCGCCCCTTCTCAGATCGTGTTAGGGTTTGGATGTAGGTAGGGAGACTGGCGGCTCGGTTAACCTCGTACTGAGCGCCCCGGACCCCACCTCATCTTTATAGCGTTGTGCGACGGGGGCCCACCAACCACAAGGTTGGGCGCCCCGATCAGGGCGCAGATCTAAGGCCCGTTAGGCCGTTGGACCTAAACGGTGGGAGATCAATTTCTAACATTCCCCCCTTGATCTCACACAATTCTTATTCATTCTTCAATTTTCATTCTAATTTAATATTTCAATTCTTTCTATTCCATCACAGATTAGTATATAGAGCATGCTTCATCATCACAACAATTCATGCCATTAGACTGACAGCTACTACACACCTTTCCATTTTGGAACAAACTTTTCATTATTCTGGGCCCTTCTTGTTCAGGAATCATAGGCTCTCCCTTAAACCCATGCCGGCTATGTGTCCTCTGAACACACTGGGTGGAAGTTCTTTTGTGAGCGGATCCGCGAGCATCTTTTCTGTTCGTATGTGCTCAAGATTTATGATATGATCCCGAAGTTTATCTTTCACAACATAGTACTTTATGTCAATGTGTTTGGCAGCCCCACTTGACCTTTTGTTGTGAGCATATTCTACTGCTGGGTTGTTATCACAATACAACTGCATTGGTCTTTCTATACTTTCAATTATTTTCAATCCGGGTACAAATTTCTTCAACCAATTTACCTTCCCCGAGGCCTCATAACAAGCTACAAACTCGACATAAATTGTCGAGGATGTAATCACTGTTTGTTTCGAACTTTTCCATGATATCGCTCCTTTAGCGAGAGTAAAGATATATCCTGATGTGGATTTTCTTTCATCTTTCGCATAATCAGAGTCTGAATACCCCTCTATGTGTAGGGAATCATATTTTTCATATGTCAACATGAGACCTTTCGTACCTTGCAAATAATGCAATACTTTCTTCACTAATTTCCAATGTTCAATTCCTAGATTCTTTTGATATCTGCCAAGTAACCCGGTAGCAAAAGCTATATCAGGGTGAGTACACACTTGAGCATATTGCAAACTTCCAACTGTCAAAGCATACGGTACCGCTTTCATTTGATCAATTTCATATTGGTTCTTAGGACACTGATGTTCCCCATATTTATTGCCCTTGACAATCGGAGCAGGTGATGGACTACATGCATGCATACTAAGTTTCTTTAGAACCTTTTCTATGTATGCTTTCTGCGACAATCTCAAAACCTTTTTTCTTCTATCTCGATGAATCTCAATTCTCAAGACGAACGAAGCTTCACCGAGACCTTTCATATCAAAGTTCGAGGACAAGAGTTTCTTCGTCTCCAATAGTAGATTGACATCACTACTAGCAATTAAGATATCATCTACATATAGGATAAGGAATATATATTTCTTATTCTTAAATTTCACATAGACACAATTGTCCTTGACATTTTCTTTAAACCCAAAACCTTTTATAGTTTTATCAAACTTGAAGTACCACTGTCTCGAAGCTTGTTTCAAACCATAAATGGATCTTTTCAGACGACATCCCATATTTTCTTTTCCTTTTACGACAAAACCTTTTGGTTGTTCCATATAGACATTTTCATCTAAATCCTCATTTAGGAATGCGGTCTTTACATCCATCTGATGTAATTCTAGATCATAGTGAGCCACAAGTGCCATAATAATTCTGAAAGAATCTTTACAAGAAACTGGGAAAAAAGTTTCATTGTAATTGATCCCTTCTCTTTGGGTAAAACCCTTAGCCACAAGTCGCGCTTTGTGTCTTTCAATATTCCCTTGGGAGTCATATTTTGTCTTGTAGACCCATTTGTTGCATACTTTCTTAGCTCCTTTAGGAATATTTTCTAGAACCCAAACCTTGTTGGTATTCATAGATTTTATCTCATCTTCCATGGCCTGAAGCCACTTCGATTAGAGTTCGCTTCTCATGGATTCTTCAAAAATTTTAGGGTCATCTTCCATATGAAATTCTTCAGTTTCATAAACTTCATAATCATCTGAAATAGCTGACCCTCTAGTTCTTTGAAACCTTCTAGGGGCCTCTGGCACTTGGTCCACTATGGGCTGTTGTTGTTCTTCCTCAATAGCGACATTTGGTTCTATAGGTTCCTGATGGACAGGTTCCTCTTGTTCATTCGCTGTTGCTATGGAAGAACTCACAACAGGTGTTGTCACCACAGTGTCCTGTACTGTTGGTGCAACAACAGCAGCAGGTAACATAAAGTATGGTTCTTCCACCATTGGAGTAGGTACATGTCCCCGCTTCTCCTCAAGGCTAATTTCGTGTGTTACCTTGCTCCCCTGATAATGTCATCCTCCAAGAACACAACGTGTCTTGTTTCAACAAATTTTGTGTATCTATCATGACAATAGAATCAATATCCTTTTGATCTTTCTGGATAGCCAATGAAATGGCAGCTCACGGTCTTGGAGTCTAACTTTCCAATATTTGGGTTAAAAACCTTCACCTCAGCTGGACAGCCCCACACACGTAAGTGTTTAAGTGAGGGTTCTCTTCCTGTCCATAATTCATACGATGTTTTCTGCACCAATTTTCTTGGTACTCGATTAAGTATATGAATAGCGGTTTTCAATGCCTCCATCCATAAACCAACCGGTAATGTGGAGTAACTCATCATGCTTCTGACCATATCCATTAAGGTATGGTTTCTTCTTTCAGCCACTCCATTCTGCTGAGGCTCCCTCGGTGTAGAGTATTGAGCGACTATGCCATTTTCCTGTAGGAACCTTGCAAAAGGTCCTGGAATTTGGCCATACGGGGTATGTCTCCCATAATACTCTCCACCACGGTCTAATCGAACTATCTTTATTTTCAAATTGTGTTGATTTTCAATTTCGGCTTTAAATATCTTGAATTTATCCAATGCTTCTGATCTTTCTTTAATTGGATAAATTTAGCCATAACGAGAGTAATTGTCCGTGAATGTTATAAACGAATCATAACCATCCACGCTTTTCATTGGGAATGGACCGCAAATGTCCGTGTAGATTATTTCTAATACTCTCATGCTTCGTTTAACATCTTTCTTTATTTTCTTAACATATTTTCCTTTGATGCAATCAACACATTGTTCTAAATCGGAGAATTCTAAGTGCGAAAGAATGGATTGTTTCACTAAGCGTTCTATTCTCCCCCTCTAAATATGGTCCAAACGACAATGCCATAGCTTCGAAGAGACGCTTTCATTTCTCTTCCACTTCTTGTTCTCATTTGTAGATTGGGAGACATTCACATCATTCACAATATCACATTCATGATTCACATTCTCAGCAAAAGATAATAAATAAAGTTTGTCTTGTCAGATGGCAAGACCAACACACTTATCATTATTATCAAATATCTGACATCTGCCATTAGCAAAATGACAGCCAAATCCATCATCATCAAGTTTCGAACATTTATTAAATTCCTACGCAAAGAGGGAACATAGAGTACATTTCTAAGCTTAAGTACAAAGCCATTCTTTAATTCTAAAGCTAAATCGCGAACGGCTTCAACTTCAGCTTGTACTTCATTCGTAACTTTAATCGTTCTGTCTCCTCTTTGCAGAGTTGTCCTCCCACTTAACCCCTGCAAAGAATTCGAAATGTGAATTGTTGCTCCTGAATCAATCCACCAAGTGATTTTCGAATAGCATAAAAACAGGGATTCATCTACAAATGTGATAGTATCATCACCTTTCTTTAATAACTTTTTCAGGTAGACTGGACAATCTCTCTTGTAATGCCCTCTCTTGAAGCATTCCTTGCATTAGTCTTTTTCAGCATTTCCATACTTTCTATAGTCCTCATCCTGAGGGTCCTTTTCTTTTCCCTTTTCATTTGTCTTTTCTTGTGGCTTGGAGGGAGAGCCCTTATCCCACTGGGGTTTGCCCTGTGGTTTCTTGAAATAATTCTTTCTTTTATTGTCCTTCACAAGGTAAGCAGAGTCATCCTGCGAGGACTTAAGCCTCTCTTCCTCCTGAACACACATTGCAATGAGCTTTTCAATGTCCCATTTGTCGGGCATCATGTTGTAGTTCATAGCAAAGGTTTTAAATTCTTTGGGCAGAGAATGAAAGACTAAGTGAATGAGTAACTGATCGTTGACCCCCCAATTCCATTGTCTTTAATTTCGCTACCATTGTGCCCATTTTCAATATGTGCTCACGCACACCACCACCATTGTATTTTTTAGATACAAGTTTCTTAATCATGGTGGTTGCTGTGGCCTTGGAAGACCCAGTAAACTGACTTTTTACCCTTTCGAGGTATTCAATGGTAGTGATGCATTCTGAGATAGACCCTCGGATTTAGTCTTCAATAGTGGCTTTCGCTACCAACAAACATTTTTGATTGGATTGGATCCCAAGCCTATGTGCAATATCATATTTCATTCTGACTTCTGCATGATCACGCTTTCGGGCATTGAATACATCGTCAGTTTCATCAGTTCGCCTCTCCGGTTCCTCAGGAATAGTAGGACACGGTGAGGTAATGGCAAGATCAATCTCCGCCAATGCAAGTTCCAGCTCGTACTTCTCCCGCCACACTCGGTAGTTGCTGCCATTGAGTGGAGGAATGTTAATTGTTGATGTTCACCATTCCTTTAACTCCTAAAATTCGTCCAAAGAAAAGTGAGAAATATTTATCATAGAAATTACATGCCTTAACTCAATGTTGGTTAAATGTAAAACATACAATTCATCTATACAAAAATTATACATCAACGTTTGGTAGAAGTAAAATTAATGCATAGTAGTTCATAAACAATATGATAATGTTATTAATAACGTTGGTCAAAAAATAACAGTACCATAATTTCATCAAAATTTTAGAAAAATTCATAACTTTGCTCAAAATTAAATTATCCAGTTGGTTCAAATTTAATTAAGAGAGAAATTCAATATTTTCTTCACAGCGGAAACAATAATATTGTTCATAATCTTATTTTCCAGAAAATTAATTCATATTATTCTCTGAACTAAAAATATCGTTGGATTAAATTTGCGTAGAGAAAATTTCATCAAAATTCGGTTCAAATTCAAAGTTCATCATTTTTCTGGAAAATAAATTGAAAAACTGATTGTTCACAGTATGGGTTGGGGTAAACGAAGCGGCCCATCGGCCGATTGAACCTAGTCCAACCGCGCACGTAGGCTCCCCCACACCCGCCTGGGCCGAAAATGGCCCAGCCGCCAGGATTCAGCCGTGGCCGTCGGATCTAGGGTGACACACGATCGGACGGTTGTGCGTTCGTTTCGCGAGATCAAAACCGCCCAATAGCAGCTCTCCCACGAAACCCTAGTTCATTTGGTTTTGTCTCGTGCCCCTTTCTCCCCCACTGCGCCTTTTCTTTCTCCCACGCACCGTTCGAGTGACAAAGAGGGAGAAACCGAGGCAGCCGCCATGGCGTTGGTCGGAAAGGGAACCGAGGCAGCAGGGTAGCACCATCGCCCCCTGCCGGCGTGCGAGCTCGCCTACGGCTGAGCGCGTCGCCATCGGGCGGCTATGTGGCGGTGTGAGTTCGATCCGCGCAACGGAGGTGGTAAGTTTCGAGGTCGTGGTGGCCGGCGGTGAGGGGAACGATGCTGCCGTCGGCCCTGTTGCTGAGGTTTGGCATGGATTCGCATATGATTTCTTTTTTTTTCTTTCTTTCCCTAACCTTCTAGATCAGACGGTTAGGGTTGGGGTTCTGATTCGTTCGGTTTCTATTGATCGGGATCTTGCAATTTCGTTTCTTGAGTTTTCGTACATCCCGATCTATTGTGTTCGTTGTTCTTTTCGTTCCCCAAACCCTCTCATACAATAGTTAGGGTTAGGGTTTCGTACTATGGTGAGCCGATTCGGCTCAGATCCAGATGGATCCCCTCCGTAGGAGGCATCTGATACCATTCTTAGTTTTCTACGATCGTCTTGGAGTGGATCCATTGGGAAAACCATGTTCCAGTAGATAGAATATGCAATTCTTGATGCAACAGAGAGAGATATATATAGAGAGAGAGGAGAGAGGTAGAGCACCGACCGGATGTGTCAACGGGAGGTGCAGTCGCGGCGGCGGTGTTCGTGTTGGAGTTGGAGCCGCTGCCCGTCATGGTCGTCGGAGTGGCGTCGTCCTCCACGCGTGCAGCGTCAGTGGTCGTCGTAGGTGTGGCCGTCTCTTGCATCCGGGTGCTCGTCGGCGTCGGTGAGGAATCCTGTCGCTGGCAGCGTCCCTTCTCATATCGGGTTAGGGTTTGGATTTAGGTAGGGAGACTGGCGGCTCGGTTAACCTCGTACTGAGCGCCCGCCCCCCACCTCATCTTTATAGCGCTTGCGACGGGGGTCCACCAACCACAAGGTTGGACGTCCTCGATCAGGGCGCAGATCTAAGACCCGTTAGGCCGTTGGGCCTAAATGATGGGAGATCAATTTCTAACAGGGGATTGCACGCATCTTGCGTCCCGTGTGCGAGACAGCGACAGTGGTGCAGTGCAGTGCAGGAGGGCCTCGGATGGCGAGGAGCATCTGGCGCGGCGAGACGGCTCCATGCTGGCGTGGAGCCAGTCGCATACAGGGAAGCGCAGATGACGGTCGTCGAGGTTTGGTGGACGACATTGTGGGATTCTTTTTTGCGTCCTTTATTGGGAAACAATATGTTTTAGGTGTCGGCTGTTTGTTCTGTGCACAATAGAAATCAGGAAATGTGTCTCACATTTTCCTCTCCTTTATTGGAGACAGTCTAAACCCTAGACCATCGCCGGCCAGGAGAAATAAATATGGGATAGTGGGATCGCCTTGATGTAGACCGCGAGTGAGTTGGGGAAAAGGAGTGCGAGAGCACCCCCATTGAAGCAAATTGTGTAGCGAAAAGTGGGTATACCTATTATGATCCACTGAACCCACTTACGCTGAAAGCTTAGCTTCTCCTCAACTTTTTTTTAGAAAACCCTAATCAACGTAATCATAAGCCTTTGATAAATCCAACTTGTAAGCACAAAATTCCTCACCGACATTTCTTTGTACAGCTTGAATACATTTAAAAGCAATTAACAGATTGTCTGTAATCTGCCTAGGATAAAGACATTATGCTCCTTGGAAATAGTTTTTTATCGAGAATTGGCTGGAGAGAGAAATAATTCCTTGCTCTCTTTCTCTCTATATATATCTACGTGTAGAGAGAAATAATTTTACTTTCTCTCTTTCCCTCCTCAATATGTCTCATGATTCTAAATTCCTCAATATACATGTTATCCATCTTAGCAATGCACTATTACATTAATTAAAACTCACTAGCACATGCAATTGTGATATCCACGTCAGCAAGACAGACAAAGTATGTTGTTGTCAACGTCAATATACCACCTAATCCACTAGAATTAATTTATAATAGTTTATTCATATGTATAAGTAATTATATATATATATATATATATATATATATTCTAATTGACTATATATCCTACTTAAATGACCATTTTGCATGTTTAAATAGTCATTTAGTCATACTAACATCTAAATGGCAAGTGGCCTATTGTTTATCATTTAGGATAACATGCATGAGTGGTTGTTGGTCAAAAGTGAACTATGCAACAAGCACAAAGTTTAATCTAGGATAACTTTTGCGAAAATCCGTTTTTCCTCCCTGAAATCTAAGACGGACAAACCTCCTCCCTCAACTTTTGAAACCGTACCATGCGTTTTACCTCCCTAATCCATTTAAAAGTGGTTTTAAGGCGGTTTTGTCTTTTTCTTTTTTATTTATTTTTTGTTGAATCTTTAAAAAATCACAGTAAATTATAGAAAAATCATAAAAAATAAAAATCCAATTGTATTGAACTCTAAATAAGTATATCTATACAATGAACATATAATATGGTATGCTTTAATACAAAGTTTTTTTATTAGATTTAGATCTATTTTTTAATTAATTAGAATATTTTATAATTGTAGTTTCTTTGTCAATTATGGTGAAATTTCTGGTAGCATAATTATTTTATGCTTGAAATGTAGTAAAATTTTCATAAATCTATAACTAAGTTATACATGATCTAGTGAGTATAAAATTTTTACTACAGTTTAAGCATATAATATTTGGCAACGTATCAGGTGCAAACCACAACCTTCGTGAAAACTCGTGCAAACCATTGCAAAACATTTGTCTAAATTCACCAAAAAAAATCACACATGTAGATGATATGATGATACACAACTTTGTAAAATACCTTGTCCAAACTCGACTTTATTTGTGAGATATAAAAATAAGAAATTCAAGCCAGAAAGGTGTCCAGATGATTTATTAGAAATTTTTTAACAAACAAAGTTGAGTTTGGACAAGATATTTTACAAGGTTATGTATCATCGTATCATCTACATGTGTGATTTTTTCTGTGAATTTAGATAACTTTTTTGTCATGGTTTATACGAGTTTTCACGAAGTTGTGGTTTGCACACGATACGTTCCCATAATATTTAGGCCACCATAAAATTTTCACCACAATTAGATCATAGAAACTGCAGTTATGAATATTCTAATTAAATATTGAAAAGATAGATCTAAATCTACATTAAAAATTTTATACTAAAATATACCATATTATTTGTTCACTGTGTATATCTACTTATGTGAAGTAAAAAATAGATTTTTTTCCTTTTTATGATTCACTCTGACTTTTAAAAAATTCGGTCAAAATAAATAAAAAAGCAAAAAACCAAAACCACTTTCAAAACCACGTATAACTGAACCAGTAAAATACACAGTTTCAAAAGTTGAGGCAAGTGTGGGTTTGGAGTTTAGGAGTTTAGGGGGAAAAATGGATGTTTTATTTTAGGATATGTTTGTGACTGCTCCACAAACTTTGCTGTACAAACTCCACTGTGGAGCAGTTCCAAAAAAAACTAGAGTTTGTGGAGAATCTTTTAGGTGCGCTTTCACAACTCCACCTTTTTTCTGAAGCTGTGTGCGTGAAGCTGAAACTGTTTGTTTGAAAAACGTGGAGCAAAGCTGAAAAACGTAAAACTAGAGTTTGTGGAGTACTTTTTAGGTTTCGCTCTCATAACTCCACATTTTTTCTGAAGCTGTGTGCGTGGAACTGAAACCGTTTGTTTGAAAAACGTAGAGCAAAGCTAGAAAACGTAGAGCGGAGCAGTCCTAAACAGTCCCATAATCGAACAGTGCCACGCCACGCAGGCCATAGCCAACTGGACCATAGCTAAAATCTAGATGAGATGGTGCATCACGAGTATATTCTTCAAATTTGGTAAAATGATTTCATTCCTCCTATCACTATTAATTGTTAGCTCGTGAAGAATCAACTCATTCCAACCCACAAAGCAAACGAAAATGAGTGAAAAGACACGAACCAACTCATTTCTCGAACAAACACCATAACCAATTCCCAACCAACATTATGATTCAACTCAAAACAGTTTCTTGCACATCAGAATATTTGTCAGACCTCACAGCACACCCTGTTGTTGGTACAACATTATCAAATCCCCAATCCTGTCAGCAGAAGTAAAACTGGGACCAGGACAAGCTTAAGGACAGACATATCAATCTACGTAAACAAATAAGGGAACTGCTCTAATACTCCTTTTTTTTAGAATAGCACGAATCTCAAAGCAGCCTATTTAATTATTTTTCAACTGGGTCTCGCATGGGTCTGATCCATCTATAAACCCAACCCGTGCCCAGCCCAAATGCGGCCATAACTCATCGCTCCCGATCTTTTTTTCCCGTATGTTCGTTTCCTCGTGTGCAGGTACCCCGCAGTGGTGCTCTCCATGGACGTCCTCGCCGCACCATGCACGGGAGGAGCTAGCAGCCTCCTAACCAAATCCAGTCTAGACTTCACCTTCCCTAATAATTTTCTTGTTTCGATCTGGATTTTCCATATGCGCTAGCAGCCGACAAGGAGGGCACCTACATAGCCGACGAGCATCCTAAACATGGGGCAGGGCACCTCCATCATCATATCCCTGGACCAGTTTAGTGCACGAGGAGCTGTTCGGTTCTTGCTAGGAGAGGAGAGGAGGTCCAACGGCACCATTCCTTCGCCGGCGCGGCTGCGCCTTTCCATTCGATTGGATAAAAAAAACTATTGAACCATTGCCTGCTACTGGTTGCGGCTAGTTACACATGGCCACTAACTGCCTGCGTATTAGTAGAAACGGGAGGAATTGTATGTAGGGAACCGATTTCCGAAAAAAGCACGAAGCGATCGGGAGAGATGAGTTAGGATTGTATTTGGGCTGGACACGGACTGGGTTTAGATATGCCAGACCCATGCGGGGCCCAGGTGGGAAATTTAAGAAAATAATTAATTAGCATGAAACAGCTTTGAGATCTGTGCAATTTTTTAAAAGAGAAGTACCGGAGCAGTTCTCAACAAATATACCCTGCACAAGGGCTTCTTTTCTTGTATGCGGATCAAGAGATCAGTTATACATTAGATGATTCATCCATGATAGACACCTGGTAAGTCTAGGCATTATTGGATAAGCTCAGGAATAAGCCTCAGCAGGAACGAGATCTCGCGCTGCGAGAAATTCGGTGTTGTGGCTCCTCTAGCTGCCTGGTTGCTCAAGTTGTCCACTTCAATGTCAGGCTCGGGCAGGGCAATGAGCTCAGAGACTGCCTCGGTGATCTCCGGCACCAGATCGACGATCACACCATTCACTCCCATGAGGTGCTGCATGTACACTGCCTCTGGCACGTTACTGCGACAAGGATATACAGATGGCAATTATGAGCATATAAAATTCCGGGCATGCAAACAAGGCAGTGCTACTAATTTGTGAACTTCACTTACTTCAATGTCCCATAGGTTAGCAGGGAGAGGTTTGCCTCTTTGATCTTTGGTACGGCAGCAGGGTGCCGGAATATTCCGCGGGCTTCTGAAACTATTCCTTGCATGCCACTCGCGAGGCATAGCTTGACGGCCTCCTCCAGCGAGTTCCTTCTCACGTCAGTGTATAGCTCTGTCCCTCCGTTTGTCAAGAAATAAACCTGATACAAGAGAGCATGAAAGGTAAGTGCTGTTCACAAATTGTCC